>LLKJ01000959.1:0-21019 GCA_002242865.1 Clarireedia sp. CPB17 | reverse complement strand
CCCCCAGGCACCGCCCCCATCGCGCAAGTCGGCGCCGTCCTCCTCGCCGGGCAAATCTGGGCCTCGATATTCCTCTCCCCTCTCATGCTCTTCTCCGCGCATCCCCTCCTCAACTCCGCGGGTGTGGTCGTCGTCCTCCAATCCGCTCTCATTCTCCAACCAACCCACACCGCGACCCAGAAACGCAACGGCACACTCGTCCACGCCAGTCTCAACAGCGTCGCAGCGTCTATCTTCATCGCCGGGCTCGTGGTTATCGAAGTCAATAAATTCGCGCATAATGGCACACACTTTGAATCCGGGCATGCTATTCGTAAGCCCATATTCCATCTCCCCAATATCCCAATCAGAAACTAACGTTTGCTCTTAGTCGGGCTGATAACCTACATCCTCCTCTTAATCCAATCTGTGGTCGGCGTAACGCAATACTTCACGCCCTCGCTGTACGGGTCCGTCGCGAACGCGAAATCCATCTACAAATACCACCGCGCGCTCGGCTATGTGATTGCGGTACTATTGCTAGCTACGATCTGCGCGGCTACGTGGACTCCGTTCAATGTGAATGTGTTGAAGATTAAGAGCTGGGCGGTGATTGTTTCTTCGGTTTTGATCCTCTTGGGTGTGGTGCCGAGGATCAAGAAGCAGAAGTTTGGCTTGAAGTGATGGGGTGGAAGGAGCTAGGGGAGGGCACATGTGCGTGAGTGAGAAGGGGGCTGTGAGAGGAGATGATGCGAAGCTGTGGAGGTTGGTTCGTAGTATGTCTAGCGGGCAGTCGAGATGAAGCTTCAGAGATTCTACAAGTCATGATGGTAGTAGGTGCGATTCGGCGAAAGGATCGATATTTCAACATAGCGTGATTTTTCCTAGTATTCAAGTCAAGAGCAGGGAGTTTGTGGCGTCCGGCTGGGTGTTCTCGTGGTTAGCTAGCTAATCACCACCATCGTATTATCAAGAATCATCATGTTTGTTACTCTTCTATGAAAATCACAATCCTATCTCTATCTGTCATTCTGCTCGGATTTGCGTAATCGTGAGCATGAATCCACTACTGCTTTATTCCGTTTCGTTTCGTCCCTTCCCCATCGCAGCAAGCCACCCATCCCGACTTGTCACCTTTTCACTTCCTGCAATAAAGAATCATCAAAAACAGCACGACCTTTTCACTACCAATATTGTAAAGAGTGAGAGTAAATCTATATCATATGTCTCGCAAGAAAAGCCACCACCTTCCAATAATCCTACACACCTCCAGCCTGCGTACCTAATATTGCACCAAGCCGACAAAGTTCCTCCTGCACCATATCTCTATATTGCAATATATAAGATCCGGTCTTATATCTGGCATGGATTGTTCCAATTTCCTATCACTCAGTGGCCAAAACCATGACCATGACCGTAACCATATCCATATGCATATCCATATCTCATTCTTCCTTCCATGGTATCTGCTCGTCCACTCATGTATGCTCTGCACCAAATAATTCCAAACCATCATCTAAAACGCCGTTGGTGCATTCCTATATCCCGGTCCCATCCCATCCCTCAACTCCTCACCCCATCCACCATCTTCGCCAAACTCCTATACCGACTCCACAACGCATCTTTCGACAAAAACCCCATAATCTCCTTCAACCTCTCTTTCTCAAACTCCAAGCCCTCTTTCCGCACCGCCTCCATTATATAATTCACCACCGTACTCATCTGCAACGGCGGATCGCGCAATAGAGCAGCGATCTCGGCGAGCGAAAGAGACGGGTTGTGGTACCAGATGAAATACGCGCGGAGGTTAGAAGGGAGAGTTTTGCATGTGGGGTGGGTGCCCCGATGGAGGGCGGTGAGAACTTCGGCTGAGAGGACGATAGGTGATTGGGTGGGTCTGGAGGATGGTGTGGAGGCTTTTGCGGAGGAGGGTTTGCCTTCGGGGTCCAGAGGGTCGGCGTCTTCGAGGGAGAAATCGGGATCGAGGGCGAGAGGGATGGCGGGTTTCCGACGGGCGTATTTTCTCTTCGATTTGGTTGATTCTTCAGGCTCGGGTTCGACATCTTCGGATGAGTCTTCTGAAGAAATGAGAACATTTTCTGCAAGACAGATGGGTTTTTCTTCGTCGGCGTGATAGGGTCGAGGTGGTGTGGGATCTAGAGCTTCACGTTTGAGCTCCATTGTATTGAATAGATGAATCCCGGCGTATGAATCGGATGCCGCATAAATGATTTGATCCATTCGTAATGCTTGACTCCAATCACTCTGTCTCACATCTCCCTTGAACATAGGTAGATGCAAGTGCTCTTGGACTTGTGTAGCTAGCGATACCAACCGCTTGTTGATCAAGTGGTAGTCCTTGGACGGGGAGAACTTAACAAGTCGGTATAAGTGGCTGAGCTCGAAGAGAGAGACTGAATGGATGCCGAGATGATTTCGAAGCCGTGTACAATCTCCTTTTATAGCCACCCCAACCTTGGTGGTATTTGGGTCCTCCATTATCTTCTTTAAACTCGGCGCAACAAGGTCGGCGCGGCCGTCTTTGGGGAATAACGCAATGTGGAAAAGACCAATACGTTCCTCTGTGGCCAATTGGATCAAGGAAACATTTTTCTTTGCTCCATCACCTGCGCGTGCTTCCATCTTCCATTCTATGTCGAATCCCACGAGTTTCTTGCCCAGAAAATGTTCTTGTATGACGCGTTCGGTGGTACTCTTAGATTGACAATAATGCACCTTGACTTTCTGCGGCGTACCATCAACTACTGGACCGCGGTATAAATTGTACGACCAGTAAGACTCAGGCGACTCTGGTACCGCATCCTTCGCTTTTCGAAAGAGCTCCTCCGTCATCTTGAAACTGGATTCGGAGTAGGGAAGTTCATTCAGTGCTGGATCCTCTGCGACCTCTTCCGCAGACGCTTCCGCCTTCGCATCTTCCTCGACAGGAGCTGCAGCTGTCTCTGTTTTAGAAAGGACTTCGAAACTCGAGTTCGCCAACACGTAATTGTCCTCCACATTCGACTGAAAAGCGAGTTCCTGATCATGAGCCGCCACAGCCACCGAGCTCAATGCTCTCGACTGCCCCGCTCCCGTAGCATCTTTAAACACAATACCATTACATGGATGCCATAAATTCGGTGAATTCATACTCATTGATCGAATGACTGAGGGACTGCAGTAAAGCGCATTAGCTTCAGAGATATCTCCACACTACTGCTGCTCCTCAAAGGATAGATACATACCCAGGTCTTACTCCTCGAATAGCTGCAATAGTAGATTTCATTGCAGTTCCGTGCAAAGAACCTATACTCGTCATAATGGGACTTCTGAGTGACTTGCCCAGTTTTGATGCTCCATGATTGCTTGGGAGCATGACACGAGCAAATGTATGTGAGTATTATGTGGTCCTATTGAGGAGTGGATGTTTGGACGATCAATCACCAATCGTCGCGCCTGGAGGTTGATGTTAGGAAACAACGATGTTGGTGCCTGAGGCCTGAATAATATGAAAATGTTGACGAACGATGAGAAGTTGATTCTTTGGGGATCACGAGAAGCGTTTAAATATTGAGGTCGAGCAACGAGACATCAAATAACGAAGGAAATAGCAAGAACTAACGGCGATCGTTTGCGTTGGCTTTGACTGATCTACAAGTCTCTCTTTGTTAGTGGAAATTTCTCTCTTCAGTCATCTTCACGTGCACCCAACCATCAGCGTACCCTTGTTTGCGACTCACTTACAAGTGGTTGTGGGTGAATTCGAGGCTACTGTTTGACAGGATTGAAGGTCCATGATACTCTGGTAGTGAAATAGCTTGTCTTCAGGAAACACTAACACATTCTCATCTCAGAAACCTTGATCACTTCTTCATACAGAATCTCAAAATGGCTACACAATTACTACCCCTCGGTTTGTCCCTCTCTCTACCTTTACTAAATACTAGATATTTCCTAACCGCGAACAGAACTTATCGACAAATGTGTCGGTTCTAAAATCTGGGTTGTGATGAAGGGTGACAAAGGCACGTAGAATAGAATACTTTCCTTTGAGCTTCCCTAGCCGTGCATCAAGCTTGATGCCTGTCTCCAACTTTCCAACTAACCAACGCCTCAGAATTCACCGGCACCCTTACGGGTTTCGACGACTACGTCAGTAAGTATCTTCCACCTACCTGTACCTGTCTATATCCTACCTCAGTTCTTCCTTTCCTGTCTCTATCCGATCCCATGCCTTTCTATCCCCTCTCATGCTTCTATCAAATCCCATACATTCCTATCCCCCCTTCTTCCCCTCGCTCTACTCTCCTTCCCACTCCCCTCACCTTCTTACAGCGCATCCAACTAACCCCCCACCACAGACATGGTCCTAGAAGACGTCACCGAATTGTACGTCCCACGCATCCATCCATCCATCCATCCATCCATCCATCCCATTCACTACTTCCCATCCCCAAATCTCACGCAGCGCTGTGTGTGCTGCGCCTCCAACAAGACTGAATCCTTACAATGTATGTACATACACACGCACTGTGGTGTATCGCATCTCACCCACTCATCGCCAGGGGGGGTAGGCTTAGCCTAACCTAGCCTGCGGGCACGCTTCCCCACTCTCGCTTTGGGAGATGCGCGCTTTCTCATTGGGTTCTTCGCGTAGATGGGCTTGTCATCCGCGAAGGATGCGCCGCCTGGCTCGCTTTTCATTTGCTGCTGTTTACGGATAACTTCTGTAGATGAATGGGGAGTGAATAGCTAGATAGGTTCTCGTTATTTGTTTTTGCTCCGGTTCTATCTCTCGCTGCCTGCTGTTTGTGTTGTTGATTGATGTTCGAGGAACAGTAATACTGCAGTAGGGCTATGGTAATCGTATAGGATAGTATGGTGTGTGAGAGGTGGTGAGACGATTAGCCAACGTTGTGTGATTTTGCTTTACGCTCATGAACGAATACTGTGTGAAGGCAAGGGTACTGTAAGACCGATTGGTGTACCTAACCTTTCCGGTACGACGACATTGGGGGCTGTGACCAAAATTGAGCGATCGTCCCTCACCCGCTAGCTCGCACGCATATACCCACGTCGGCGTCTGCGGCTGCGTTCCATCACAAGATTAGCCATATCGTATCGCTAGTGTAGTGTGCGTATCCGCAAATCCTTATCCGTCACATACGATTCTGCTCATTCTTCAGTAGCAAAGCAAAGAATAGAGAAACCCGCACGCTCACTAGTCGAACCCTTGTGCACGAAGGAACATTCTATTCTGTCTGTTTGTTTTAAGATTGGTATCAATCAGCAAAAATCCATTTGCGATCCTACCTGAATGTAACCCAAGGCTACAGTAGAGAGGAGGCTTTCGGGTTCACGTCATCTCATTCCACCGGCATCCATCCAATTAAAAATGTATTTTCGTTTCTCTCTCCGAGAGAGGAAAGAAGGGAGAAGGAAACAAGAGTTACATTTGAGTATTGGCCTCACCTAAGATTTTTTATGTCCATACTGTCAGAAACCTATGATGCAGTATAGCCGTTATATCTCTTTCCTCCGACGTGAATCACAGTGTTAAACCACCTCCGCTTCCCCTTCCCCTTCCTCCTCCCTCACCGACATACGTAAATAAAATCTTCCGCCCGGGATGATGAGTTGCGGCGTAGCAATCAGAAGAGGCACAGAATGAACGAATATCCACCGATCGATAGTTCACCAAATCACATCATTCGCAAACATGCTACTCGTAACTTACAGAACGGAAAAATCAAAAGATTGTAGGTAGAGTAAAGTAGCACTCGCTCGCAACCTATCTACACACTTTCCCCCCTGGTGTGTATGTTACTATAAATGAACTCATTTGCCACGCGACAGATGCAGCCAACCCCCCCTGGTCTTCATTATACTGGTATGACTTCACCTGACATGCAGTACCACCTCGCAGCTAGTTTCAACTCTCTGTCCATAGTATGAGGCCGTTACAGCCACGTCTATCAAACAGCCACTCCGAAGCGAAGATTCTCCTTCTTTCTTCCGTCTTTAGGCTATCAGTCACCAGAATCTCACTTTACTCATCGTACTTCCTCTACTAATTCCAAGAACAATTATACATTTTTTGATTTATTCCTAAGTTGTTGGGCTAATGCGACTTCCAATCTCCACCTTTCTGCCCCTCCGGTTCCCCCAAAAGTTAAAACTCCAATCTAGAGGTGTATGAGAAAAAAGAAAAGGTTGATGCTGTCTAAAGGTTGATCTGATGCTTTTTTACCAAAAAAGAACTCCGTTGGGTGATCCCCTCCCACCGATGCCTGTCGCTATGGAAAACCAAAATAGAAAAAACAAAAGAGAAACAAAAGAAAATCTACATAAAAGGAAAATATACTACTAACACCACTTTTGGATTTGTTCTTAATGTAAAAATGAAAATAACGCTAGGTCATGCTATCAGCTTAGTACTGTCCTTGATATCCAGGATTGCTTCTTCCTTGCCCACCCTGTTGAGGCGGATATTGTGGGAAATATTGCTGCTGAGGGGGATATTGTGGTTGGGAAGCTTGGTATCCAGGCGAGTATTGTGATTGAATTCCTTGATATCCAGGAGAATACTGTGATTGAGCGGGTAGATACTGGCCCGGGGAATGTCCCGGCGTTGACCGTCCTCCGCCCTGAGGAAAGACATTTGCTGTAGGGGCTATCCAAGAGTGTCTTTGATTCTGAGCAGGGAACTGTGAAGGTGCGTGTTGTGTCATGTTACCATATTGCGAGTTACGATAATTGACGGCATTTTGTTCGACTTGTTGCTGTTGTTGAGAAGTTTGTTGCTGGCGTAGAGCAATGGCATGTTGAACCGCTTGACCGCTCATTCCTTGCTTGATCTGCTGCCTTTCTTTCTCTCGATTGTCAATCGCTCCAACCAGACCACTCGAGACAACACTGCTGCGATTGTTGTTCTTAGCCATCTTGATCAAAGGCCCGCCAGTCATCCTGGCAACGTGTTCTTGCTCTCGTGCAGATAGCGTTGTCGTTAGTGCCCCATTTCCTGATGGACCCAGTGCCGCTGCTGGACCTCGGGAACTTGGTCGAAGTAAGTCGGCCGAACTGTGACGAGAGTGACGGTTCTGACCATAGAATTCATTGGAGTTGAGAAGATCTGCTGAGCTGTGCCGAGAATGACGATTTTGCCCATAGAATTCGTTGGAGGCAAGTAGGTCTGCTGAACTACTTCGGGAATGTCGATTTGGACCATACATTTCTGTAGCATTGAGCAAGTCTGTTGAACTGTTACGAGAGTGTTGATTAAGCAGGTCGTTAGAGCGCTTTGAAATGAGAGGTGGCGTTGGCGTGTTTCCGCGCAGCATATTTGCAGAAGACTGTCGTTGATGTGCATATTGTGGTGTGGTCACTGCAGCCACAGCTCGCTGTTTAACAAATTCTTCTGCGGTGAGACCGTGCTGTCGGCCAGCAGTATTAGTAACGGCAGTGGCACTCATTCCAGGTTGCCAAGGTAAAACTCTTTCAGATTGCAACGGGGTACGGTTAGGAGATTTGGAATGACCAGATTGTTGTTGACCCGTGTAAAAGACCTGATTAGGTCCTGGGCTTGTGCCTCGTGCTGGGCTGGGGGTTTTACCAGGTGTGCGATCAGAGGCGAGATTGAATGTAGGACCAAAGTCAATATTGATACCACTTGAAAGAGTGTTTTCGTCACCATAAAGTGGTTGACCGACTTCAGGATTACCGATTATTTTCTTGGTACCTGTTCGTTGTTTTTCAACAGACTTTTGTGTGCGAACAGAGCGCACTGATTGTTTGGTGCTCGCATAGTCGGGCGTATCTGTTGAGGCAGCATCATCATATAAACTACTCACATTACTGCCCCGTCTGCGGAGTTGTGAGAAAGGATGTGAACTGGCGAAGTGATCATCGCTGCTCGGGTGTATCAGATCGAAGGCGCCTTGGTCAATAATATGTTGACCTAGACTGCTAGTACTGGACATGGTATGTGCTGGACTCGGCTGGCTCTGCTTGGAGGGAAGAGGCTTTCTTAGAATGCTTTGCGTCGTCTGCAGACGAGGTTGCTGAGGTTGCTGAGATCCTACGCTTTGGTTCGAGTCTTGCGAGAGTCTTGACTGTTCAGAGGTATCTCGCTTGATAGGATCAAATAAGGCATCGGTGTTCGAGAAAGTATCGGATTGCTGCTGCAAAGGGTGATCTTTGCTAGGTATGGGCGGTGGGATATTGTTTGCAGTTGCTAAATAAGATTGGAAGTTGAAATTCTTTGAAAACGGAGATTGTGGTTCTTGGGTTTGGTTTGGACTCTGATTCGGGTAATTGTGAGTCGATTGTCGTTCGTCCGAATTGTGAGTTACCATGCCTTCGTTAGTGTTATGGTTAGCAGGCGTTTCGTTTCTAGTGGCGTTTGACAGTACCCCTCTCATTTCTTGATCCTCCAGAACCCCGTCCGGTCTCTGGGCATTCATCCCTTGCCTATCTCGACTATTTTGATACGCGGCAACAACCCCACCGGCGCCAGTCAATTGGGAAAGCGTTGCGTTAGACATACGATTGTTCGCCTTGCGAAGCTCTGATGACTGATATGGCTTGCTGATAGGCAACGATCCGGGAGCGTGGGCGAAAGCTGGTGGCGGAGCTACAGGCTCGGGAGTTGTGACGGTTTGCAAATCGTGCAATTCGCGAATGGGGATAGCGCTGACAAGTCGCTCATCTTCCGAGCTGAGACGCTCTGGCGTACCATCTGCGTCTTGCACATACTTTGAGCCAGAGCCTTCACCGGAAATTGGACCAAGTGCATGAGGAGGTGGTGTGGGACCTTGTTGATAAGGTCCATCAAAAAGTGGAGGGTTTTGAATATCCCGGCGGCTAAGGGGGTGCTGATTTTCAGAAATTGATCGTTGGTGGGCCAGTGCCGATTTGGATGGTTGAAATCCTACTGTTCCTGGGGGTGCCGAGTCTGTTCGCGGGATGCCGCTAAGGCCGGCATCCGTAGAAGTGCGCTGACCCAAAGACACGGATGGTGACGATTTGATTGATACCGAATCATCAAATTGAAGTCGACTTCTATGATTGCCAGTGCTATTTCGACTTCTTCTGCTGCTGTACCTGCTGTTTCGCTGACTGCTGTCTTTGAGGGTTGTCATTCGTTTAGCAGTCAACTCCTTCATCCTCCGTCGCCATTCGGACTCTGGCCAGTTGGCACTGCCTTGCTCTGATATAAGACTAGAAACATCCAAGATTTCCAAGTATCCGTACCTTCGATGTTCGGGCATTGCAAACATCAAGCTTCTGGTGTCACTTGTTTCTGCAATCAAGCGGCCCGGGCGTCCGTAGAGACCAAAGGTATCGAAAACTGGGAATAACCATCGTAACATCATCTCGAACCCGCTGACTGCAGGATGTACTTCAGGCATAACGAAAACAAATCCCTCCGAAGTCAGAGGAGGATTTGAGTGAATTGTAATAGACCCTTCAACTTTAACAAGAGTGGATGCATCGATAAGTGGTTTAGATTGAGGATATATAGCAAATGCTGAATATGCTTCAGTGATCGTAGCGATTGGACGGACTTTCTTGGTCTTTTTGGTGTCATAAAACTTGATGTCACCCTTCAATATTGGTGGTCGTGATCTGTCGTAAGCAGACCTCTTTTTCTGCATCTGCTTTTGCACTCTTTGTACTTCTTTCTCGTCAGGTGGAGTAATCACACACCAGCAACGTCTCCACGGAGTTCCAGCGCCGAATCTTACACGAGCCCAATCTTCAGTTTTGAGCTTTGATCGCTCCATGATGAGGTTAATATTGTTCAGAGATTTACCTTTACCAGCAATCAAGGCACCAGTATAGGCTTCTTGTAATGTAGCGTGTTCGTACATAGCCAAGCGAATACCGGCTGTCCATTGGATCAAAGAGTGATGGGAGTTGAAGTGCAATAGATATCTGTTTTTGCCAGCGGTTGAAACACTGAGGACATTTTGTAGCGGTGCTTCATTGGGCGATCGGGTTGGCAGAGATTCAATCTAATAAGTATTAGCTCCGAACGCGGGCTGAGCTTTGAGGAAAGGAATACCATTTTGATTGAAGCATCCGTAAGGTTAATAAATTTGGGGAGGACCTCTCCGTCTTGACCAGCTGCATCTAGTTCTGCAGCGTCCCATAGAGATAGTACTGTACCAACAAGTTGCGCAAAGCATTCTGTCCAGGTTCGGTCCGCATTGGCTCTGCCATCTACTTGGTGTCAGAATACAAAACTACGCCAAGATAGAGTTATTACACACGTATATTTTGGTCGTCCAACTTCAAAAAGTACCCCTCTTGATACAACTTGTTGCCGTGGCTGTTGAGAAAGCTAAAGATTGGCTGCAACTCCGGCAGCGTATCTTGATTCACATCCATAAGGGGTGGTTGGTAGGTTTGCACTATAGACATAGGTCGAGAGGGCGCGCGCTCCCTTGTTCGATGCTGAGGAGATTCACGAGGTTCGCTGGGAGGATATTGCTGAATTGACGAACCAGAGAAGTTCGCAGCTGGGAAAGGCGCTTTCGGTATGTCCGGATGATCGTGCTTATAAGACTCCGTACGGCTTCGCGTTGAACGAGTGGCAGAGGGAGGGGTTGGACTGCCAGAAGATTCCCGGTCCCTAAATTGGGACATAAACGACATAACTGAGAGGAGAGCTTTGGTTAGTAAAGGCGCCTTTTAAAGGGTAGGTGGCGCATTCCAAACATACCTCGATTGCGACCCATTTTGGAAATTGCTGTTTACTCTACGAATAAGTAAATTGGCAAGATATCAGTCGAGCAACGACAGCGCAAGATCCGGATGAGCCCTTTCAATTGTCCAACCGTATCATATACGCACGTAGTGATTCCGTAATCGGGTAACGAAGGGACTCTCTAAATATTCTGCTGGGCGGCCTCCCGTCAACAATTATAGACAAAAAACCCAAGATTGAAAAGAATGTGACTTTTTAACGGTAAGAGGAAGAGGGTATGTTTCTGATGAGAGGTTAAAGTTGTCGAGGAATGATCGATAATTTGGGAAATATTGCATACTATACTACAAAGTACCGTACTAGCCAGCCTTATTTAGAGATAGCAGGGGAGAGACAGGCGGAATCCAGATCTCCGACTACGGCTGGTGAGGAAGAGAACTTGGAAAGCAGGTAAGCCAAGAAGACGGAAGGTAGAAGGCAGAAAGTATGCAATGGTGCAGGAATTAGCAACCAGATTCTGGGGATTCCTAAGGGTTTTCGCTGAGGTTTTGCTTTGTGTGCCGGATGTATTCAAAAGCAAGGAAGGAATAAAAAGGGGAGGTTTTCAGTCTTCTTAGAGCAACTAGTCGTTTGCATCACCAAGAAATGATCAATTACGAAGTCTCATAAAGGGAACGGAAGCACCGGTCTTTGACAATAATTGCCCTACACCCGGGTGCTAAATACGGATTATACAGCTCTACGGAAGGGGAAGTATTAGCTGCGTTCTTGCCACAGCTTGGCCGCTCACTGTTCCCACCCAAATAATCCGCAACAGGCTTATTCACACAGACTTATGTGCATGATACAGTACGACGTACGACGTACGAAGTAGTTCCGTAGATACTTGCACATCGTTGCCGAGTTTTATATGAAGCTTGGAAAACTCAATGCACGCATTATGTGGAAGCGTCAACTTTTCCGAAGTACGTGAGTACGTGAGTACGTGTGTGAAGTTGCAAACAGATCGTTCAAACGCCATCAAATCTGGGGTTGAAGGATCTTGGCCTGCCGCGATTGTACGCGTCATTTCCATGGTAGTGCAGGCTTGGTACAGTCGCGACTTTCCATCATAGCAAGCCATTCAGAGGAGGAGAGCAACAGCAGCTTGATGACTACAACCCAAGCTATCCCCCGAACAGCTAAGCTGCAGGACACAAGCGCTCTCAGAATTCTAAGCCACCTCGGACGAGAATGAAAAAAAGACCGCACACGGAGGTAAGAAACCTGGGAATACGAGATATTGGATGGTCAGAACTGTTTCATTGGCCTACAGGCTACAGCAGAATCCAGTTGCAGCGGCTCTATTTGACTATTCCCCTTGTCATCGTACTTTGAGCTCCCTCCCGTATTGCATGTATACTTCCGTAGTGTTGCAGCAGTTATGCCTACTTCGTAGGTAGATCTTATTTATTGGGCATAAAAACATTGAAACATATGGAGCTTTAGAGCTGCTAGAGGGTACAGCTCCGCAAAAAGATTCGGCTCCAGTTTTACGAAACATAAGAGCCCCCCGATTTCAATACAGAGTAGGGACGTGATGGACGACTAGCTTCTTAATAATTGGTACCCATCACGCCGAATCATCGAGCCATTTCAATCAAAGATGAGTAAGCTCCAACTGTTGAAGACTTCGAGTACCAAAGTACAGAAAAGAAGGTGTCCTGTTTCTTACGGGCTGGGGAAGCCAATGAGCTACATACCGTCGACTTGCCTTGCCGTCGCTCCTGGGAAAACGTATGCAATGTTCGATCTTTGTGATGCCTCGGAAGAGTATTACATCGTTGTCCCTGCCATACACTTCAGCCCTACAAATTTGACATGATCACGTGTACGCAATCGGGGCGTCATACTACGGACTCCGGTCCTTATCGCAAAAGTATCTTTTGTTGAGAAGTTTCTCTGCCATTTCTAACGTCTCATATACAAACATTTGTTTTATGATCTGCAAAGGCACTTCATAGTTGCTACACATATATCACGACGCTGGGATGAGGAGGTCGGTACTTCGAACACAGGTTGCGCAAGCTATACAAAATCAATCTCGTCGCACTTTCGTACACGGTCCTCCACGATGCCACCCTGAATTGGCATTTTCGACGTCTGCCGATGAGACACCTCCGTTTCGGAAAGCAGAGCTGCCATTTAAGTTTGAGACTGGTCTTGCGTTGTTCGCCAAGAGGGCGCCAAGACCATTTCCTCCTCCATTTCTATCCTACCCGTCCGGATCGTTCTCTGATCCTCTAAGCACACATCATAGGAGTCGCGACAGGAGACCTTCGGTCAATGGCGACGTCATTCGCGGATACACAAATGGAGACGATGCGGTCTACTCCAGCGACATATTCATCGGTGCCAACGATGGTGTGGGCGCGTGGTCGACAAGAGAAGGTGGTCATGCGGGGTTTGCGATCCTTGATCTTAGGCTTGCATGCTGAATAGCTAACTTGTGCCCCAGACTGTGGTCGAGATTAGTACTGCACTTCTGGTCGCGGGAGATGGAGAAACACGCGAATCAAGTTAGATCACCAGGACAATATTTCGAGCCCGATCCCGTAACATATCTGCAAAAGGCGTACGAACAAACCATTGAGGCTACGTCGAGCCCCAATAAATGGCAAGGGACCACTACTGCAGCAGGCGCACAGTTACATTATCAGAAAGACCAAACCGATCCTTCGGCACCTGCCAAACCGCTCTTATACGTCACGAACTTAGGAGACTCGCAAGTACTTGTTATAAGGCCCAGGGAGGAAGCGAGGGTGTATAAAACCACAGAACAATGGCATTGGTTTGATTGTCCCCGACAATTAGGCACAAACAGTCCGGACACCCCTGCCAGCGATGCCGTTATGGACAAAGTTGAGATTCAGGAGGATGATATCGTCCTTGCTATGTCGGATGGAGTGATCGATAATCTGTGGGAACATGAGATTATTGCGAACGTTGTGACCAGTATTCGCAGATGGGAGAAGGGCGAAGGTGGCGAGAGCTCTGGTGATCGCAAAGGCGGTGCTGGTGGTGGCATGAAATTTGTCGCAACTGAACTGATGAAGGCCGCAAAGGTTATTGCTCAAGATCCTTTTGCAGAGAGCCCCTTCATGGAGCATGCTGTGGAGGAAGGTCTCGCAATGGAAGGAGGTAAGATCATGAGAAAGATGTACAGCATCCCTTTTGGCTAATTTGATGTAGGCAAACTAGATGACATAAGTGTCGTTGCAGGCCTTTGCAAAAGAAGTAATGGATGAAGTTCCGATGGGTATAGTTTTCACATACTAATACATAGATTGAAGCCGAGTTGCTTTTGGGTAATGAGGCCAGCGGTGGGAATTTGAAATGACCAAAAGGCTTATACATAGAACACAGGACGCCGTGGCGGAAGAACGTGATATGAGAGGCGCTCAACAAGTACCTAGTGATAGGATCATATCCGGGGAAGAGCAGCGCTTCTGTAAAGAGAGGGATATAATATGATTACATAAAATAATGACTTTAGAAGGCTTTGGTACTATTCAAATAGCAGCCAGCCTAGATTTTTCATCATAGCATTGGATACATAATACTAAAATGCATATCGATGCCTAGCCGTGCCCCCCCGTCTCTTCGGGGCAGAGAAAACAGGCCGATTTGGGATAATACATTCAAGCTAGCTACTCTTGTCAAATGAATGTCCGAGAGAATCTAAGATACTATTATGTTCTTATGTCTAGTTCATTCTTGAACATTATCGCCGGCCTCTTATTTCTGCGCCGGAGAGCCGGTTGTGCTATTTAGAGATTGTACCCTAGCAAATTTGATAAGAAATTCTTATCGGCTACTACAACATTAAATTTTCTGGACCGATAAAAAATATCAATCTCTATCCAGAGGGCTCCCGGAACCGTTCCCTCTACAATTTGCCCATAATTACCTCGCTACTTTTGCAAGATGAGAGGCAAACGATCGAAGCAGTACAAGAAGCTCATGCAGCAGTATGGAATGAGCTTTGGTTTTCGCGAACCCTACCAAGTTCTTCGTGAGCTTCCTAACCTCAAGCGTCGCATGAAAGATTACTGACAATGGTTCTCTTGCAGTCGATGCGGAGATCATTAGGGATGCAGACAAGTTCAAGATGGATCTGATCGGTGGATTGGAGAGAACGCTTCATGGTCAAGTTAAACCCAGTGAGTGCGCATTAAATTTGACGTTTGTGTCCCTCAATGATTGACGGAATCTAGTGATCACGCAATGTTCGATGCGCCATTTATACGCAGCTTCATCGGAACCTGGAGTATCATTTGTCATTGACAAAGCAAAGATGTTCGAACGACGTCGTTGCGGTCATCTACCAGATGACTATCCCGAACCTCTGTCGGCGCGAGATTGCATAAAGTCAGTAGTGGATGGTAAAGGCAATGGAACGAACAAACACAGATACGTGGTGGCTAGTCAAGATTTGGAAGTCAGAAAGAGCATGAGGGCTGTTCAGGGTGTGCCTCTGGTATATATCAACAGGAGTGTCATGATTATGGAACCAATGGCTGGAACATCAACAGAGGTTAGGGAGAGGGAAGAGAAGTCTAAGTTCAGGCAGGGGATAAAGTCTGGCAGGGCGTCAGGAAGTTTAAAGCGGAAGAGGGAAGATGGTGGTGAAGAGGAGGAGGAAGCATCGGCGATGAAAGACATGAGAAGCGAAGACGGTGCTGCAAAAAAGAAGAAAAAGGCTCACGGGCCCAAAGGTCCAAATCCGCTGGCAGTCAAAAAGTCTAAGAAAAAGGTTGGAGAAGCAGGTGGAAAAGCAGATGATACAGGAAAAGTGTCTCAAGACGGGAATACGGGTGAAAATACGGGGGCGGAGGGCGCAGAGCCCGCCAAGCGCAAACGAAAACGTCTGCATTCGAAGAAGAAGCCCGGGAATGGAGAGGTTGGAGGGACGGAAGCGGAAGCGGAAGTGGCAACGAGCGCTATGGATGAAGCAGATTGATTTCAAGAAGGGAGTTTATTTGAGGCCAAGACTATTACTTTCCTTCGTCAATTGTAGAATGATACCCAAAAGTACTTTAAGTTATGTACACTGACTGTGAGCATCTGCAGCTCAGAGACATAGAGCTAATAATGGAACGAAGAGCTCGGTAGCGATGCAGCATCTTCTGAATCAGCAAGATTACGTCTTCCGCACGTGGATGTAGAACAAAGGATGTCGGAATCTCAACATGAGGTCTCGCTCAAATAATCCTGAATCTATTAAAAGGACCATAAGAATTCTTTCAGCACTTGATTATTTTTCAACTCATAATAACTAAGCCTTGCTCTTACTGTACCTCTTAGAGCACGCACCACTCGTTTACTGAACATCGGTACGAAATCCTAGTGCTCCGACACGAAATACTGTATACAAAGCACAGGCATTGACCTTGGAAACATAAGAGTGCTTCAGAATCGATGGATCTGACCGAGACCACATCTATTCTATCACGACCGTTAAGAAATCCCATGTCAAAGTGACATTGGATGATTTATTCTATAAGAAGCGCCACCGTGTGAGTTAAGGTGGTGGTCGATGTGCTGTAAGCAATATGCCAGAGAGCGTTGAGACCACCACAAACGCTACTACGAACGGCAATGTGAACCACGATTCAACGATTGAGAATGAGCCTCCGGAGCTAGATGATTTCGGATTGCCGGTTAAGAAACATGTCCAGGTAGCGACGGCGGGCGAGGAGGATGCTGAGGGTACCATCGAAGATCGGAATGAGGGAGTAGTCGAGAATGAAGAAGACGGAACGAAGAATGCGGCCGTTGCTGAGGAAGGTTCAACTGCAAAGGACGCAGATCCGGACACTGGAGATGAGGAATTTAAAGACGCCAGAACGACGCCGCAGATGATCACTCCGAACCCAGAGCCGCAAGAATTGCAACGGCCTAGCCAGAACACACAAGTACCTGTTCATGGACACCCTGAGCCCGCCGTCTCAACAACAGAAGTAGAATCTAAGGACAAGGAAGCTCCAGCAGAGCCCGAAGAACCCGAACATTCTTCACATTTCGCCAACGCCGAAGTCAAGCTCGAAACAACCAGTGGTAATGTTAATGACAAGATTGAGGTTCCGTCTATAGACAAAGCGCATAATCGAGAAAGCTCTGGCGGGCAGGGCATATCTGAATGGTCTCATCAGCACACTGCCGTACCGGTACCAGAGCCCGAAACACCGGCTAATGGAGAAAATGATGAATGGCAGACAATGCCTGCTTACGCCCCATACGACATTTACGATGATGACAATAAACTAATTGCAAGAGAAGCGCACGAGTCCGACGAAGAAGAGGATGCATACGCAGGGCTTGGAGGTGCTGGAAGAGGGTATACAAGAGTGCAACTAGATGAGGATGCTCAATCTGCAACCAGTCTGGACGAGAACACACAATATTTGTTCAAGGACGTACATGGTACTGGGGCTGGAGAAGCAGAGGATGAAGAACAGAGGGATGCTCTATCTCAGATGCAAGCGACAAAAGATCTCTTGACCGAAGGTCAACGAATCGCATACGTCGGGATGACTCGACTTATCTTATCTAGCATGGTTGTACAAGTAGAATCGATTGCGGCAAAGAAATCAAACAGAAAGGAGCTGCAAGTGGCAGTCGAGGCGACCAAGATGTGGAGTCAAAAGATGATGGTGCGATTATATGCGCATATGGAAATTAGTGCAGAAGAGCAGATCATGATCGAGCAGTTGGCTGAGCATGGAGTTGTGCCATCCGACCTGACTGGGACCCTGATGCAGAACGCACGAGTCAAAAATCCTATGGCTGATGGAGCACACTCAAGCAAAGACTCAATAGCCTCGGGCAAAAGTCCTAGAGATTCTGTATCTTCCCCACGACTACCCCTGTCTCCGTCTACTCCTGAGACACCCGGTCGATTCGACGAGGAATTACCAGCTGCTGTGCCTCCGCCCTATCAAGAGCATGAAGGTGATGACCTCCCTGAGGTTCGGACACCATCACAGCTTCCCACAACCCAGAATATTGATATCGACCTCCGGTGGACCGTACTTTGTGATCTGTTTTTGACCTTGATTGCAGACTCAGTCTATGACTCCAGATCTAGAACACTTTTAGAAAAGGTGGGTGAAAACATGGATGTTTCGTGGTTAGAGATATGTCGATTTGAGAAACGAGTCACAGATGCTCTAGAAATGCAGCAAGCAGCCGAGAAAGAGAATTGGAATGAGGATGAGCACAAAGAAAATCGAAGGAAGATGGCTTTGAAGAAAAGATATCTAATGATGGGTCTCGCAACAGTAGGCGGAAGTTTGGTTATTGGACTTTCCGCGGGTCTTTTAGCTCCCGTTATTGGTGCAGGTCTTGCCGCTGGTTTCACTACCATTGGTGTAGCAGGAACGAGTGGTTTCCTTGCTGGTGCTGGAGGCGCTGCAATCATCACATCTGGTGCCGCCGCTTCAGGAGGAGTAATTGCAGTTCGAGCTGCGAATCGCCGAACTGGAGCTGTCAAGACGTTCGAATATCGACCATTGCACAACAACAAGCGAGTTAATCTGATAATCACGGTTTCAGGATGGATGACGGGCAAGGTGGATGATGTACGATTACCGTACAGTACTGTCGACCCGATCATGGGCGACATCTATTCAGTGCTGTGGGAACCGGAAATGCTTACAAGTATGGGTGACACTATTAACATCTTGGCAACTGAAGTAAGATTAACAATGCTACTCAAAAATACACACTGACTAAACCATCCTAGGCTTTAACACAAGGTCTCCAACAAGTACTTGGTAGCACCATTCTCATCGGTCTCATGGCTGCTCTGCAACTGCCCGTTGTGCTTACAAAACTCTCCTACCTCATCGATAACCCGTGGACTGTTTCACTCGATCGTGCAAATGCTGCAGGCTTGATTCTTGCAGACTCGCTGATTGATCGCAATCTCGGCACAAGACCAATCACTTTTGTTGGATATTCCCTTGGATCGAGAGTTATCTTCTCATGTCTGAAGGAGCTTGCTAAGAAAGGTGCCTATGGACTTGTTCAAAATGTCTATCTCTTTGGTTCGCCAATCGTGGCAAAGCAGGATGAGTATCTCAAAGCTCGATCTGTTGTAGCCGGCAGGTTTGTCAATGGTTACGCTAGGAATGATTGGATTCTGGGCTATCTCTTCCGCCTGACCAGTGGTGGTATCAGACGGGTAGCCGGGCTTGCACCTGTAGAAGGCATTCCTGGTCTAGAAAACGTCGATGTCACGGATCTAGTGCCAGGGCATATGGCATATCGTACCGCAATGCCAAAACTCCTTCGTGAGGTGGGATGGTTGGTCGAAAGTGATGAATTCACAGAAATTGAGGACCCGGATCCTGAAAACCATGCCGAAAGACAGAGAGAGCTAATTAACGAGATCGAAGAAGCGCGAAAAGAATTCGAGAAAAAGGAAAAGGAAGGGAAGGGACGCTTCAGCTTCTTCGGACGTAAGAAGAAAACGGTTGTTGAACGGAAGGAATGGGAAATGTACGAAGAGTCTTCCAAAGCCGGTCACGATACTGGTAGTGGAAGCGGAAGCAGATCTGGCGTAGAAGATGGCCTTGGAAACAATCATGGTGTTCTCTTCGACGTTGATGCCATCCGCGCCGAACTCGCCTCAGAACACATGGAAGTCAAAGAACTAAAATCCACACTCCCACCCATGAAGCTGAACCTAGCTTCAGGAAGCAATAACAGTAATCCCTCCAGTCCCCGCAACTCTTTACGACCAACCAAAAGCGAGGATCCAAGCAGCACACTCAAAACTTACAACTACCACTCTCCCGCGCACTCTCCCCGGCCCTCCAATGGTGATTTCTTACATTCACATCCATACACTAATTCTAACTCACATTCCCGAACCTCGCTACACTCTAACTCGTATCATGCGCATCCGATGCCGGAAGAAGAGCTTGAGATGACGTTCGATACTGCGTATTACCGTCCTCCTACCTCGGTGACCACTTCGCATACTCACCTGCCGCCATCACAATCTAATGTCTCAGTTGCAGAGAAGAGACCGGAGTTGAAGAGCGTAAATACGACGCCGGCGGGGTTGGGGTTGGCGGGATATGTGCCGGAGAAGAATGCTTGGGCGGATGATGATGAGGATGAGTTTGGGGGTGAGAAGGAGATGACGATGACTTTTGCATAGATGGATGCGAGTAGCTGGGGCAGAGGGAACGGTGGGTTTTTTATTCGGTTATATACTTTTCGGGGGAGCAGAGCGGCTGGAACTTTTGGATGATGGGCGATGATCGATGGGATGGGATGGGATAAGAAGGGATACGATTACATAGCGTATAGCGAGCTATCGTGCATACATACGAATGTACAGGTACAAGTACGAGTAACTGGGATGATGGGCGACGTCGATGGCAAGCAGTAGATGAAGGTACGAGTGCCTTCTAGCGGGATGGAATGCGGAGGTTCACTAGTATCATAATAAGATTGTTTTTTCTGCAAATGCCTCTCTTCTTTCTTATATGTAATCGTCACGCTGAGGATCTTCGACCGTTCTTCGTTGCATCTATACTGCGTTTCTAGTTTGTTGTCTAAAACCGCTATTTCTGCCTTGGGAGAGAGGAGCATTTGGATGTATTCTATACACAGGCGAGACTTGTAGAGTAATATTTAGTTTGGTTTTCAACTGCTTCTCGGACATCGCATCTTTATGTATCCTGCAAGATCTAGGCTTTTGATATCTGAACGCAATATACAGAATATACAGTACTGGGTCACTTATGATTGTCACTTCCCAACCGCGATTCTATAGATTCTTGCCAAATATATATACGTAGAGATGTCCTGTACGGTTGGTGATAGGATTGATTCTTTCAGATCAATCATTTTTGTGATTGATGCTGTATCTGTCTCTGTGAGCATTTACTGCTCCTGTCTAAACCCGAGTTGACTGATATTTCATCTTCTTCCTTCTTCCCAAAAATCACTCAGATGAGATTCTTCCCATCAAAATAAGTATAAATCATAGCATCTAGGTCAATGTCTTTGAAATGACGGATCTGTTCACATGATCAGTATATATATATATATCCCTCTTTCATCTTATCTAGCTCTCAAGTTGGGCGGAAGCAGAAGGAGGGAAACATACATTAACAGCCAGGATATCCTTCCTCGGATCCGTCTCCTTGGTGGCAGTGCGTAGGTCAATCATCATGCTGCTGCCGCATTCTTTGCAGAACTGGTGGGCGTTCGCTTTGGAGCCGAAGCGGTAGGAGGAGAGGTTGGCGGCGGAGTCTGTAACGGTCAGAT
>LLKJ01000956.1:0-12204 GCA_002242865.1 Clarireedia sp. CPB17 | reverse complement strand
CTCCCCCTCCCCAACTCCCGGCCTATCATGCGGCAACCGCGTCAACTCCAGTTTCTTGCGCGTCAGATCCAGATACTTCGTGCTGACCTACAATTTCCCCGTATACCATTAGCATACCAGTTTTCCACCTATCCAAATCCATCCATCCCCAGCACAATCCGTAAAAATGGAGTAAGAACCGCAAAAGGAGAAAGACCGTACACCGACTTACATGAATATTATATTTCTTAACCTGAACATCTTCTTCCACCTGCACCTCTTCCGGCACTCGTTGTCCCTGCGCAACTTCATCCCCGCCCGTATTCGCAATTCCAGCACGCTCCATCCTGTCAAACTCTCAAACTCAAAGCGCAAACGATCGGCACCGATCCTTTCCGGGCACTGATGTACAGTACGATCGATCTGCGAGATCCCGAGCTATAGTAATGTGCGCAATTCGCAATTCGCGATTCGTAATCTCACAGATCTCTTTCTTGACTCTCTCAAAAGAAGCGCCTACAGTACACTCCGCAGCTGACAGCAAAGTAAAGCAGAAAAGTAGAGTAAAGTCAAAAAAACCCAAACAAAGGTGGCTCAAGCTCTCCCCCAACCATTAAATAATGTGGCGCCAGCTCTTATTTCATTTCCGTTCCCATTTCCCTTCCTCTTCCCTTCCTAATTCATTCCCGTCCTATGTCGCAAATACCCGTCCAATAATCTCCGCTCGGCGCGTGGACCCTGATTATCAATTGCCCCTTTCATCTCCGGTGCATACTCACGTGCCATACTTGTGCAGGAGATCGACACCGCTCAGCCACACTGTGGCGCCGCACAGCCACGTCTAGAAGAAATATCTGGTGTGTTGTACCTGTATCAGAAGGAAGATAAGGACAGTCGAGGGTAAAACTTGTTTTACGATATACGAGGCTACGAGATGATAGGTTATCTGAGGTTGAGAAGAGTAGATGATCTTCATGTTTGCGTTTGCGTGTCTTTATCGCCACATTGAATACACGTCCCTTTTTCACTTTCTGGACTCTAGAACCAGGGCTGTGGATGTAGGATTGGATTCGTACTCTCTTGCTTACTTTCTTTTGCTCTATTCTTTGGTTTTGACATTTCCCCGTGCTCGCTAGAAACAAGTAAAACTAACCTAGCTTGAAATCACGAATACAAGGCTTTTAGGCCAACACCCTAGATATGCACGTTGCTCACTCACTCACGCACAACAGCACCTCAGATGATAGCACTCCTCCCTCCAAGCGGGGACTCATTCCTCGGACCTCCCGTTCCCGTCCTCACAATTCCGCCACCGGGACTTCCATTCCCAGCACCACCCTGCTGAGACGTACCGTCCTGGCTCTGCCCACCACCCCTCAAATTCATACTCCCAATCCTACTTACGATATTACTGCCGACCGCATCGACAGCGCCTCTGGGGGACGCAAAACTTGGGCTTTGCGCTGCAACCTCCTGGACTTTGAATAAGCGGATTTGCGTTGAGTTCCAAACACCGACTGTTCCTTTTGCAACCTGTAATTCGGACGTAAAGACAAAAGCCCAAAGGAGCGATTCGTACCAGCCGAGAGATATAGGCGACCATTCGAATGAATGGATGCGAATAGGTACGGCTTCGATGCCAGGGATGGGGGATTTCTGGATAGTGCGGAGAATATTGGAGGTGGGCGTATCGGTGAGAGTTGTGTTAGATTGCGACATGAGCGGAGAAAGGTGAGATATCAGGGTGAGAATTGTGTGAAGGGGAAGTTCGGGGAGCCAGCTCTCTATCCAGTGTGAAGTAGGTTCGAAGCCACCGGTCGAAGAGAACGCCGCGTAGCTACTTAAGCTTGTGGTGCTATTTTGCCGGGAAAATGTAGGCATACCAGCTGAGATTTCTTAGTGACTATTATCTGGGTGGTGGGTTGGGATTCTTACCTGGCATTTTGCCTCTAGCCTTTTCTGACATGCCCCGTAGTTGTGTCGGAACTGTTTCATCGAAACTTGATGATACCGAAGATGCCCTCGAAGGCCTGTCTGATTGAGTTGGTGTCGTTGGCGTACGAGTAGGACGTTGTTCATCGTCGCTATCTTCATCTTCATCGTCTCCAATCGCGAAGGTGTCCTCCTCGGGAACGTCACTGAGCGCCGGAGCTCGTTGATGGCTTGTGGAAGGGCTTATTATGCTCTCCACCGAACCTCGTCGGCTATCGATGTCGCCTGATTCAGATGAACGTTCCTTCATTCGGCGATTGCGTCGTTCGATTTCTTCCTGACCACTCTCAAGCGTAAAGTGTCGCAAGGCTAGTTAGATGTCAGTCATTGTCTAGCTGTCGAAGTTCTGGGGGTTTGTGTACCTTCAAATCTTTTCTTGTTCCTCAAAATAGCATACACAAAGTTTGGATTTTCTGTATGATTTGTCAATATCGATGTTTATGGCATGGTGGAAGGTACTTACTAGAATATTGATGCTCTATGATAGCGTTCATACTTTCCAACAAAGACCGCAATAGATCATGGTTACTATCATTAGATAGTAAGAATCCAGGAGAGGACATAGAAGCAAAGAGTTGCAAAAGTTTCGATGACGCAGCAGCACTAATATTTTCTAAATATGCTGCAATGTTATTTATCACCGCTAGCAAAGCCGGATAGACAGCCGTAAGTTTTCCTTGGCTTGTCGTAATTATATTGTATATCGACTGCTTGGTCAGTATCCCGATTCGTCTATGGGTACGATCTACTTACTTGAATCAGAAAATCGGCATATGTTCCATGAAATGACTGGAGCCTGATACTTGGCGGGAGCGTATCTTGAGCTTCGAACCTCTTGTTGAGACTCTTTCCAAAGTTCGGCTCTACGCTCAATGTCTGAAGGATGAAGACGCACATCCGCACAACGCCCTGTTTCGATGCATCCAGTCTATATTCAAGAGAGTAGAATAAGATGAGGATGACAAAATCGTGAGATCTGTCCGTGTCGATTATAAATGATCTAAATCGCTTGTTGCATTGGGTTATCTCCCAGAAAAGCATGATCATTTCTGATGCACATTTTGGATATGATGAACTACCAGGAATATAGGAAGTGGTAGCGTTCATAGGTTGATTTAAGATTCGGGTCATCCCATCTACAATGAATTGAAAGTCTTGCGGTCTGTGCAAGCGCCCCAAGAAGTGACGAAAGAAA
Source organism: Clarireedia sp. CPB17 (assembly GCA_002242865.1). NCBI lineage: Eukaryota > Fungi > Ascomycota > Leotiomycetes > Helotiales > Rutstroemiaceae > Clarireedia > Clarireedia sp. CPB17. The sequence continues at coordinate 9,038 of LLKJ01000956.1, read as the reverse complement.
TCTATATCAATTAGCCTCAGAAACACACAGACGCAAGGGACACTGGCTTACTTTTACTGGTTTGAGTTGGGCCAGCTTCGGGAATTGGGTATAAGAGTATAACAAGCAAGAACTGAGAGTGCAATTGGTTAGCTTGATGAGAGAACAAAATGGATGGAAACCGACCTGTAATGCATATGTAACTAAGATTTGTTTCGGATCTTTGAAGACTTGTACATTGTATGGGACACGCCATGATGCTGGGTTGTATTTCAAAGTCTACTTAATTAGTGATCGCACGACAGGCCCAGGGCAAATTTTGACTCACAGTATTGAGTAATGAACAGAGAACAGATAGAACGACCTGTTTGTCTGGACAGGTAGCGATATATGTGATGGCCTTAACACCCTGGGCAGGCAGTAAGCTTGCGGACATGTACATGCTTTGACTTGTCAATGTCAAAAGCAACCTCAATATTTCGCAACGGTTGCTCTCAAACTCTTTGCTTGTTCCCACCGGTGTATTGCATCCAACTCCGCTTTGCCATATCGCATAAGAGACTTTATTTTTGCTGTTTTGAGGCTTGGGCAAAGTAAATTCCGCAAAGAAAAGCAGATCAATCAAGGTGTCTATCAGCTCCTCTGCCAAAGGTTTGACATCTTCGTATTCTTGCGCCGCTGCTTCTAACTTCTGTAATTCTTCTTGCGATTCATCAAATATCACATCTCGGGCCAGATTCGCTTTGCTACACCGTGGTCAGTGGCTTCCTAACTTGGCCCTGATCTGGAGTTAACTACCGTGTCCGCTTCCTCCTTGCGCCCCAAAAGAATGTCTCCTCCCATGCTTGTAGTCTGTCGGCCTCGTAAATGTATGGTAATATGCGTGTGAGGACCCGGATACAATTCAACGCATCTCTTTCCGGGGCGATTTCTGGGTGCGGGAATGAAGGGTGGTGCCGCAAAATGAACAAACGGCTCGTCACTGCTAATATCAAAGTTTCGAGATTTTCCAAGGCAGTGTCGCGAGTTCGTCGAATATCGGCGGGAGAGAACAGACTGAAGACATCTTCGGTGGATTCTGGTAGTTCCCAAAACTATGCAAGGCTCGGTCAGTGACGAAAGAATCGGCAGGGCTGGGGCCAGCTTACAGAAGCCCAATATGGATCGTCGGCAGGAATGACTTTATCTTCTGAGAGTCTGAAGATGCCCTTCTTAAATACCAATTTCGAGTCGGAAGCTCCCATCCTCAATTATGTCTGGCATTTGTACTGTGTTTCGATATTCTAGATTGACTCAGGTGGAGGAGAGGCTACCTTATCGGCATAAAGAAGCTCGGGCTAAATTCCACGTGCCGTCTGATGTACTCTGTGTGCAATTTGTGTACCACGTCAAAAGTTATATGGAATGAGCATTGTTCAACTGGTTCCCGGTCAATCAAAAATAGTAACTTGGTATTCAAGCTGTGGTTTTACGTTTGTAGTAGCTCAAATTGTGGGGTTTAACAGTAACGCGGGGCCGAAGGAAAGGGTATCTATGTCCGAAATCCACCATCTAAAATCTATGTATACAAACGAGCATTGCCCGAATTTCTCCTTCCCTTTTCGTACAGCCACTTATTATTCAGTCCTACACTTGTTGTCTTCCCAGTAGGAGGACTTGGGGTTCCAGGGGTTCCGGGCAAATCACTAGTCGAACCGCCAAGAGGGCTCAATGAACTGTAGGAATTTCTCCGCATGCCATTCCCATTCATCATCGCCTTTTGTAGCAAGGGACTTGCGCCTGGTGAGTAGATCGACCCCAAAGGATTGGCTAGACTTTCCAAACCACCGGCATTGTATGGACTATCCGTTCGCTTGCCGGATGGGCTACCAGTTGCTGGACTACCTTTTCTACTAGAAGATCCACTCAAGGGTGTTGACGTCCTCCTGTATCTTGGAGGTGTTACGTACTCTGAATCGGGTGTGGCCGGTCTCGAGCTTGGTGGTAGGCCTAGGAGTTTTCTTTGCGCAGGTGTGAGAGGGATATCCTCCATGTCGTCTCTCTTCACGAAGAATGGACGGAGTGCCATAAGGATATTGATGGCCAAGCACAGTTCTGCCAACCAAAATGACCATGATCCGAACAAATACAGTGATCCTCCAGACATAAAATAACTTGGAAACCTTCAAATTAATTAGCGCCATGGAGCAATTCGAACGATTGAAGTACGAACGTATCCCACATTGTCCGACCTAGGTACCACAGTGCTGCGAATCCTACACCATTCCACAGTAATTGCTTCATATTTTGGTCCGAGAAAGTCGCCGCATTCTGCCGTCTTGCTATCTCATCGAACTTAGGGTGTCGCCATGTACCGGTTTGAGGCGTACTTGGCGGAGGTAATCCCAGACTTGACTTTCCTCCTGTTGATGCTGACGAGGATCGTTGTGCGACAGGAGTTGTGGGAGGATGCATAAGAGAAGACATATTGAGATTAGAAGGCTCGTATGAGTCTTGCCCAGCACTTGTGATTGATCTAACTTGCAATGTCAGTCTTCGCAGATCGGAAATGGTATGTCAACAAAAGAACCTTGGGGCATTCTTACTCTTATCTCTTGATGGTAATCGCCGAACCAATCTATCTTCCCTGAAGGTTAGTAAAGTTGTAAAATCAAGGTAGTGAGATATCCTATGTTAGCATTGTCGGAGTGTTGATACAATTGATACTGTTGTCGAAGACGTCGTGAATACAATCAGATTCCCTTTTCACCTACCTTCGAGCTTGATGTTTTGATGGAATTTCCAATTTAAGCTCATGCGCGCGTCCTAAATAGGGATAGTGCCGTGTGGCCCATGCTCTCCTCCTGGCTTTTATCATCCCGCTGCCCCGCGAAGTTGTAAATTATTCCAAACATCTTCAAGTAATCTGCTCATAAACCAACAGTTAACAGTTTTCGAAGTCTGCCACGAGTCCTTACCTTGTGACTATTGAGGAGAGTCCTATAACTTCTTTCTTTCACCGCGGCTGCGACTCTGTATACGGTTACATATCCAAATTCTATCAACATGGGGTTCGACAACTGGCTCGAGACTCTAGACGAGACTATCACAGGTGTTGTTAGTGATTGGGATGTTTATTCGACATTAATCGTCACGCTTCTCATATCGGTCTTTGCTTACCAAGTAATAACATCCCGCGACCCCGATTCTCATCCTATGCTTTTGGCCCGTCAGTCTCAAGCTTCACCAGTCAGACAAGAAGGTCAATCAGCTGTGTTTCGATCGCACTCCGCTCCTTATGGCATGGACCTGAACTCAGGACTCAACGTTAAGGATCCCGGTGATTCTAAGTGGGCCCGAGGTCGTGATGGTGATCTGCGAGATATCTGGAGAAGGGCAATCGGAGGAGCTGTAGACAGGGAGAACAAGGAGACGGGAGTGATCGGTAACTTGATGACTGTGTATGGCTCTGATAAGCTTGTCACTCATAAACTCGGTTTGTATCACTTAGAACATGTTCATATACATTACTGACTCCTATACAGCCGACGTTACTCGCCAGATCAACTTGATCGGTCAACATATCAAACAAAATGGCGGCGCAAACGTTGCTATTTACCTACCGAACTCTGTCGAATTCCTTGCCGCTTTGTTCGCTTGCGCCTTCCATGATCTAAATGCGATCCTTCTGCCATTTGATGAATCTCCCGAAACCCTGCTGTCCTTGATCCAGAAATCGAAGGCTGACATGGTTATTGCCTCCGTCGGGGCATTTCCCTTCGACATCGTAACTGAGTCATATCCGGCTCTGAAACAGATGGTATGGGTTGTGGAGGAAGGCAGCAAACACATGGATTGGAATGAGGTACCAAAAGGAACCGGCGGGGCTGTTAATGTCTCGACCTGGCAAGAAATTCTTCATGACCAAGAGGCCAGCGCGGGATCTGAGCTACCACCTTTGGAGAAAAACAGTCCAGCATCTGGTAAAGTCATCACGTTCTGGCCTAACGGTGAGCTCGTTGAATTTCCTCAGGCGGTCTTGGTCTCCGGAATTGCTGGTCAACTATCTGCTGTGCCAGCAGTTCAACGCATTACGCCGGAAGACCTGTTCCTTTCTGCGGAACCACTATCGTCAATCTACCCTCTAACCTTGATGCTGGCTGCTCTTTTCTCAAACGCTTCTGTTGTATTGACATCAGTTGCTATCAAAGATCCAGATCTCGTCTTGGCCACGCAAGGTACATCCCCTACCATTGTAGTTGCATCATCCACCACTATGGCAAAACTCCACGCCGAAACCAAAGACAACATAACGACTCCATTCTACCAAGTTGTGCATTGGTTCCAAACGCGCTCCCTCGTTCAACACGGTGTAATGCCTATCGCCACGGTTTTCTCCCGTATGTACGATTCGCTCCGTCCCATACTTGGGAACACACCCGGAAAACTGCGCCTTATCTACGTCTCTGAGCCAATTAGTGCCGAATCAACGCCACTGAATGCAGAGATGCTTTCAGATCTACGCATCTATACTGGCTCGAGAATCATCTATGCTCTAACTGCAGCTAAAGTTGCTGGTGCAGTTTCACAGACCGGCATATATGATTATAGAGTTGATGATGGATCGGAAAAGTACTCACATTTCGGAGTTCCACCTCCATCCGTGGAGATTTATCTGAAGGACACCAAGGAGCACAAGACTTCTGCGGCTGCTTCGATTGGAGAGGTACGTTTATTGACGCATGAATACTCCCTCACCTTAACCTTTCAACATTCAAAATCGATCCCGTACTAACCCGCCCCTAGATCATAGTAAGAGGTCCTGCCGTCGTTGGAGACGAGGTTGCTTTGGGCGTCATAGGGAAAATGAAGGCGGATCATACCCTTGCTTTAGTAGTCTAGTTTAACACACATGTTTAATGAATGAAAACCTAAGTTGTCCACCTGCAGTTATATAATCTTATATCGAATAATGCGAATATCTTTTGATGCATATCTCAAAATTAGTATATGCCCACTTCCACCTTAGCAAGCGTTGTGAAAATTTGTTGTTGCGTCCCTCAAAAATTAGCATCTGCCCTTGTGGATTAGCATCGTGAGAACGTATACAACTTGTTGCACGTCACGAAACTTAGCATCTTCCTTTGCGTACTAGCATGGTGGAAGCTGGTTGGATCTGTTGCACTTCTCAAAATTTAGCACCAGCACCAGCACCAAATTTATCTAACAAACGCTGCTGCCTATATGAGAAATAGTACACAAACCCCATGACTCCATCCCTAGTCTTGCTTGGTCAGATAGCCACAGCGCCAACATCCATCCTCCCTAAGTATGTTATTTCAATTTGTTGCACTTCTCAAAACTTAGTACGAAAGTCTTGTGCAACATTTAGTATTTACAGGACCCTGAACACTTCTTAGCATTTGTTAAGATTGTAAGATCCACATGATGCGTAACGGTGTCCACCAACTAGCTGCGCGCTGCTGCCACTTCTAAATTTGGTCCAACTTCGCTAAGCCTTAGGGGCCAAGCTAACTGTAAGGACTAAGGACGAAACACTGGATTGGGGAACTAAAACCAACGGTTGTCGTATAGACAGATTAAGGAAAGAAGAAGAAGATGGGGGAGAAAGTCAAACAGCTTGACTCGTCTGATGGTCTAAAGTTGTGACGTTAAGGCGGAATGGGAAGGGTTTGCGAAAATTAAGAAAAGGCTGCTTGGTTTAGGGGTGGCTGGTAGTGCGTATTGAAGGTATCTTTTGGGGAGCTGAATGCACTATCTAGGCAATCGTCTAGACATGGAACCGCTGTCTTGTCTAACACAACTATTATATACCTGTTCATCTAGCAGTCAGACCAGCGCGCGAACTATTTGCCTAGTATTCACCGTCGAGTCCACCTACTTATGCCGAAATTAAACCCTGTATACGAATTTGACTAGATGTACGCATGAACCAAATTCTTCGCACGAAGTCGGACTAAATGCACGCATCAGCCAAATTCATCTCGCTTCTTGTTAGAATGGCACATCCGGTACCAATTTATCGAGATCTTCCCTCAGGAGACGATATCACCCTCTGGCAAGGCGCAAAGATAGATTGATGAGCTAAATTGAAGATATGCAACACTGTAAAATGTGTGGGAGGATTGCACTCTTGATTGTACTCATAGAGCAGATGGGTGGATCCTAGTTATATAGATGAAGATAGGATTCAATCGAAGAAAAACTATTGCCAGGTTCGGATATATACAACGAATAATGGGTGAATGTAAACAAAGATAATTGCCAGTCGGATCCATCGGATTTCGTAAGGTAACCGGCGCAAGGCATGGGGACGCAGATATCTCCACGAAATTGATACTGCTGCTAAGTTTCTAGATATGCAACAAATCGAAGGAAGGGTGGCTACCGGTGACACAAACCCCCTGCCTAGCATTCAACCGGCAGCTAGCTTTCTGGCTGCATTGACTACCAGGCAAGAAGGTAATGCTGCTAAGTTTCCAGATAAGCAACAAAACTCCTTTCTCTCTAAAGTTTCTGTAGCTTTCATGCTGGACAACCAGGCTACTACAAGCTGGAAGCTAATCATCCCAACACGAGTCGTGTAAACCCCAGTCTCGCAATCTAGCCTTACGATGAGATTATCCCGACTACTGTACCGGACGGAACGGAGCGGACGTTACACTAGTGTTAGGCGAGAGAGAGGCTAGGGCGGGGAGCATGGCTGTGGGTATTAATATGTATTATTACTTCACAGGGATATCTACAAGCACGTTGTGCTAAGTTCCGAGAAGTGCAACAATTCCTTCGATTTAGGCTCGAGAAGGAAGTTGGAGCTTAGTCCAACGCAGGCTAGGAAAGTATGCGCCCACAAGGGGATTGTAAGCTTACTAGGCGGAGAGTCATGGCTATATACTCTGGCCTCGTGGTACTTTACCGGTAATCTCCTGTCCACCTAGCATCACCCACTAGCATGAAAATTGCTCGGTAGTTAAGACATATCGCAACTACCCTGAGGTATACAAGGCGGAACGAAGCGGACGTCACACTAACTTTAGTTAGATGCTAAACGAGACAAGGCGAGAATGAGTGTAAGCTAGAGATTCATGTAATCTTATAGAGTTCATTCATCCAGGACTACAAACAACTATCTACTGTAGTTGAGTAAGTCGCAACTTGGGTAAACGGTGTTGTTATTGAAACTACTGAAGTACTCCAGTCTAGGGAAATATGCTAAGTTTCGTGACGTGCAACAAAACTGCATGAACTACCTCATTGTTCAACGATTGGTGAAGGGAAATGAAAGTACGGCAGACTAAGGAGAAGTCGAGAAAGCAATAAGCTGACTGCAGGCTGCTAATTTCTGAGAGATGCAACAAACGTTATGTGGTGTTTTGCTAACTTTAAAGTACTGTCCACCTCCTGGACAGTTATTCACCAATCTCTACAGGACTTCCAAATTGATTCTACCTTCTCAAGCCTAGCACCATACCATGTACTGTACACACGTTTACATGGGATGGTGCTAAATTTCTAGACATGCAACAAAGCTATCCAACCTTCCCAAATCTAGCACCATACTATACACCCATCGATAACTAGTTGGTGCTACGTTTCCAGACCTGCAACAAAGTCCAGAGGTGCCATTGAATGCCGTTAGTAACTATTGCTAGCATAGCCCGCATCACACTTGGACGGCAGTACTATGGAGAAGTGCAACAACCCTTCCTTATCTAACTAACTATTGGATCGAGATTCAGTGGACTACCTACGGGAGAGATTACAGGGATCCACCAATTGTACGGCAACGGCATACATAATGGCATGCAAAGATCTAGGTAGTACAGAAGATCAGAGCTATTCAATGATCACTCTCAACTGATACTTAGAGGATCAGACTTACCTTAACCACTGCACTGAATCACCGATTGAAGTGATTCCGATGCCACGGTTGAGAAGTCAGCCCACGTTAACTAACCTAGTTATCTATTCAAACAACTACTTACTAGCGATTTAGACACGACTGCTAAGTTTCGAGAGGTGCAACAAACATGCCGACTTTCGTTATGAATCACGAACACATACACACCATGAGAAAGGATCAATAACCCGCAGCTACAAACTAAGCAAATATACTAAATACCAGATCTGCAACAAGCCCACCGCCCTATCCGTTTCTCCGCCTAGTTCATCATCTCCACCCATTCTGCTGGAGTCCCAGCTAGTATATCTGTTTATTCACTCACGTCCTACCTTATCTCCTACCGATTCTTATCCAAGCTACACTCTGAACATACTAGATCACCCAGCACTAAATCTTCAGACCTGCAACAAACCCACCACTCTATCCGTTTCTCAACTAGTTCTTCATCTAATATATGTCCCTATCTCTTCTTCTAGCTAGCCTGTCCGTTTTTTATTCACTCATCTAATTGCTCTGGCCCATGTCTTGACTAGCCTGGTCCAACCTACACACTGAAGCACTAAACTTGCAGACATGCAACAAACTTATCCCCTGCATACCTCTTCAGTATATCTTCATCGCCTGCCTACTAGCTGCTTAACTAGTATGTCTTGCTAAGTTTCTAGACTTGCAAACGAAGTCCCCCCTCTCCCAATATAGCTTCTCCTGTATACCTCTCCACCTACACTCATTCACCTACCCACTAACTGCTTAACTAGTACATACCACTAACTTTCCAGACCTGCAACAAACTCTCCCTCGGAGTCCCTCTCCAATTGAGCTCTCCTGTATATAGCTCATGTGCATTCGCCTGCTGTTAGCTGTAGGACTAGTATGTCTTGCTAAGTTTCCAGACTTGCAACAGACTCCTCTATCGTCCAATCTAGCTCTTCTCCTGTACAGCTTTCTATCGTTACTCATTCACCCATCTGCTAACTGCTTGACTAGTATATACCACTAAGTTTCCAGACTTGCAACAAAACCATCCTGTTCCATTCCATCTCATCCTAACGCATCCCGTTCCATCTCATCTCATCCCATCTCATCTCCTCTCATCCACACCACACCACACCACCGCATACCAAACTAATCAACGCACGGCTGCTCCATTGCGACG
>LLKJ01000955.1:0-16426 GCA_002242865.1 Clarireedia sp. CPB17 | reverse complement strand
GGTTTAGGTGAGTGGGGGGATGAGTGGACTTACGGTGCCTTTAAGGACGTGGTATTGGAGGATTTGGGCCAGTTGATCCGAGGGGAGTGCTTCAGCGGTGTTTCCGATTTTCTCGAATGCTTCGTTAGTTGGTGCGAAGATGGTAGCATCTTTCAGTCCGTCAACGGCGGTGACGAGGTTGGTGTTTGTGAGACCACCGGCGAGTGAAGTGAGTTTGGAGTCGATGGCTGTCATGGATGGGGAAATAGGGATTGTAAGAACGGTATCTATGATGTGCATTACGCCGCCGTCGAACATGATATCCTTTCATCTTGGTAAGTTTGTCTTCCTTTTCTCAATGGGAAGGGAGCCAAATTGGCTGGCGTGAACTCACAGTTTGCTTGGTGGAGCTTATTTCTTTCAAACCAGTTGTAACGACGGCTTTTGATCCATCCAATGCAACTTGTACCACTTGCCCGCCAGTAACACCAGTGTAGCTCTCATTTGTCAAGAGTGTAGGAATGAATTGAGGTTCTGCGGTGAATTTGCTTGCAGGGAACGTGCCGTTCAAGACGTGATATGAAAGGACAGCTGCGACGACATCGCTTTTGCCGACGGCAGCCTTGTTCTCTGGAGATGCGAGGAATTTGCTGAAAGCCGCATTCGATGGTGCTAAAATGGTCATGCCAGTCGTTATATTTGACAATGATCGGACAAGTGCTGGCTGTTGCATAAGAAGCACTGTGGAGGGTCAGTGTCTGTGAAAGGTTACTCTGAGAGACAAAGACTTACTGGAAAGTGTTGAGAGTGTCCCGTTGTTCTGTGAAAGTGCTTGCGATAGTGACATTTGCGCTGCTGCACTGGTAGCTAGCAGCACGAGAGAGAGAATTGATACAGAATACATTGTAATGAGAGGAAATGGTAATAGGATCAACTATTACTCAATGCTACTTGCCCAGCAAATAAACAAAAGATTAAGAATTAAAGAAAAGTTGCACAAAGGCGAAGAATAGAATAGATGGTTAGGAAATCAAATTCCTAGGGAGATGGGGTATAAGACATACTGAGAGAGGGGACGAGGAAACGCAAAATCCATACTTGGAAACACCCCACCGGAATGAAGCTATTCTCAGACCTTCGGCGTGAAAAGAATTAGTGTTGAAGCTTATTAGACGTGGGGCGCAGTAGTGAGAAACAAGATCCCAAGTGCAATCGCTGTAGTAAATTAAATGCCGCTTTCAACGTTTGAGATGCCAAGTACTCCTCATCTTCTCCAAAGAAGATGGAGTTTTATCCTCGCGTTCGCAAGGCGGCAAGCGAGTTTAATCGTATACTTTTAGTAGATATACAGCAGCGTTTGACAGGCCGAGCTAGAATATAAGGTTGATTGAGGTGTAGATCATGTTTGAAACGGGCTTTGAACAGACCTGAAACGTGGGGGGTTCGACCGGCAATATAGAATTTTAAGTTACCCTAAACATGAAGAGATCGATGAAACAGTTGCATGGAAGCTAGCTTCGGCTTAGTTATCCCGTGTAATGAAACGACAGGAAGCGGAATCTTGCGATTAGTCACAGACTGGACTCAACTGATGGTATTTTATCATTCAAACCTTAAAGTAAAATCATATCCGTGGCATCGAGGTGTTGGGAGACCTTAAGTCCTTTGAAATAGAGGATAGAAGAGTACAATTCAGCATCTCTACTGTAGACAGATCGCATAGCACGGAAGACATGCTGCGTCCTATCGACCCTTAAAGGCAACACTTCCGTTGCACCTCAATCGAAACCGAGGGTAAGGCCAAGTTCTCCTTGCCAATTAAGAAATAGATAGCAGAAGTTTTTCGTCGTTACAGAAAGAATCAGACCTGGTCAGGTATCCATAGTGCAGCACGTGAAAATGCTGCTCTAGTAATGGGTTTGGTGCTCGACCAAGAGTAAAGGAAACGTACCAAGCTCCAACTAGGACAGTTGAGCCCCAAGGCCTCAATATTGCAGCAGTATTGAGTGATTACTGTTTAAAGAGGTGTATGGCAGAGGTGTATGACTTGTAATCCTTGGGATATGTCTGATGCGGCTTCTGGTCTCGCCATGAGTACTACTCATCCATCATGGTTTGACAATCCAATCTAGTGAAGAATAAAATCGTGCATCTGTGCTCTAAGCCTACTCCGCTGGTCAACTAGGAGGTCAGCTTAACAAAATGCTCATACCTATTCTCATGGCAATTATTGCCCAATGGGATGGTCGGATGCCCTCCTGGACCCGTGGGGCATGGCCAGTACTTGTGTGCTGCGATGCTTCGCTGGAAGTAGCAGTCTGATGGCAGAACAGGTCTTGTGGATAAAAGGCTTCACACTAGAGTCATAAGAGCTCAATCATGAAATGACTCTTGGCTGACACTGAATTATCACTTAAAATTCGCAGGTGTATCCAAGCAGAGTCGGAGTACGAGCGTTTCTTGGGCTCTAGTATCTACAAATTCTTGCCATAATAGTAGATATTCCAGACACAGGGAGAATAGCGTACAAAATCTTCTGGAAACCAGAAAACCGAGCTCTAAATTTGTGGCATTATCTGGTTGCAAAGTATTATTCTTCATGGTGCTCCGACAAATTTGTGAGTTGGAGGAGGTGTGCCATTTCTTGCGTCTATGAGTGACATTGACTTTGCACCAGCAAAGCTCGATGCTTAGTAAGCGACGTGCTGTCAAACGCGCAACGCGATAACAACCAAAAAGTAAACTTATTGATGAACCATTGACGTACGCCTTACTTACACCTCTGATAGTTCGGTAACCTTCTGGATGTACAAGTCGACGATTGATTAGCTCATGGTTCACGCATAATGTCTCTTTCTGACCTTAGAATTGGTCAGACTGTCGAAGTGGGAGATGGGGCTTTAGGGATTGTTCGTTACATAGGCCAAACTTTATTCGCACCTGGGGATTGGATAGGAGTGGAACTGGAAGATGGCGGAGGGAAAAATGATGGAAGTGTCAAAGGGGAACGATATTTCGAGTGTGAAATGGGTAGGGGAATGTTCGTTCGACCTGCAGCCATTACCATTATCGACCAGCCTGCACCTCCACCTCCGAAACCTGCGCCTACGAGACGGCAGCCAGGTCGACAGAGTAGTGTATCTGGGCCATCTGGCAGCAGAAGAACAAGCTCTGTGCCTGACGCAACTGCATCCAAGAGAAGAAGTCAAAATGCTATGAGTCCTACCCCAGGAAATCGGCGGCCGTCGAGCATGCTTCGAGTAAGTGTGTTCTGTGCTTAAAGATTTCAAGTCTGATTATTTTACTTAGTCGCCTACGAAGTCGCCTACAAAACAGCTGTACTCTGCCGGTACCTCTGTTTCCTCTACACCACGGACTGGTACCCCTGCCAATGCTCGAGCGCCGCCTCCCGGTGTCCCAAAAACACGACCTCCATCCGCTACAAGTCGAACATCAATGGGACCCCCACCTCCACCCGTCGGCAGAGGAAAGCCCGTGGCGGCCGGCAGTGGTGTGGGAAATCGTTTAGGTGCGCCTGCAACTAGGACAACAGGCAGTCGAGCACAATCCTTAGCTCCCAAGCGTACACTCCGACCTGGCGCCGACCGCATGGCACCAGTCACAAGTCAGATAAGTAGCGGGCAGGTCAGTCAGGGTAGTGATGGAAGTAATCAAGACGCGATCGAGGACGATAGATTCTTGTCGCCTTCAAGGAGTGATGCGGACGCTCTATCACCGAGACTCGCCAGTCCTGTAATGTCCAGAACATCTGCGGTGGATCAACAAGACTCTCCATCATCTTCCATTGCTGTTTCACCAGTTGGACAACGCGCTTCAGCGAGTACAGCAGCGAGCAGAGAGATTGATGATCTCAAGACCAAACTACGAGTTATGGAAAAGAAACGGGTGGAGGATAGAGAGAAGTTGAAGGCGTTGGAGAATGTACAGACTGAAAGGGACAAGTTTGAAGGAATCATTCAGAAGCTGCAGGCCAAGTACCAACCCCAGCAGCAAGAGATTACTGATCTGAGGAAACAACTCAAGGAAGCTGCAGCTCGATTTGAAGAAGTTGAAGACCTGCAAGCCGAACATGAAACAATCTTGGAGATGGCAACATTGGATAGAGAAATGGCCGAAGAAACGGCAGAAGCTGCTAAGGCTGAGATGGAAGCGCTGAAACAGAAGGTTGAAGAATTAGAACTGGAAGTCGAAGTGTTGAGAGAAGAGAACGCGGAGCTAGGTGGCGAATTGAGCCCAGAGGAGAAGACCAGCCAGAGCTATCTGCAAATGGAGAGGAAGAATGAGCGGTTGACCGAAGCTCTGTTGAGATTAAGGGACCTGACACAACAAACCGAGGCTGAATTGAAAGACGAAATAAAGAGCTTGCAAGAAGATGTACGAGAGCTGGGTGGTGTAAAGGAACATTATGAAGCTGTGAAAGAGAAGCTCGCACAGTCGGAGGCTAGTATCGAGGATTTACGACAACAGCTCGACAATGCTTTAGGGGCCGAGGATATGATTGAAGAGCTTACTGACCGCAACATGAGTATGAGTGAGCAGATTGAAGAGTTGAAAGCTACTATTGAGGATCTTGAAAGTCTGAAAGAGCTCAACGACGAGCTTGAAATCAACCACGTTGAAACCGAAAAAGAGATGCAAGAAGAAATCGATTTCAAGGAGAGTTTCATCAACGAACAAGCAAGACGAGCAGCTCAGCAAGAAGAGACCCTTGAAGATATGGAATATACCTTGTCGCGGTTCCGTGAACTTGTCACTGGCCTGCAAAGCGATTTGGAGGACATGAGAGCCTCTCACGCCGTCACAGAAACGGAATCCGAGCAATTAAACAATCGATCACGTGCAATGCACGACCTGAATATGAAGCTTCAGGTATCTGCTGCAAAGACGCAGGTTAAGACTATCGATCTTGAATTACGACAGATGGAGGCTCAAGTGGCAGCTGAACATTTGTCGATCGTTCAGTTGTTCCTTCCAGAAGGTTTCAAGATGGAAAAAGACTCAATTATGGCATTGTTAAGATTCAGACGTGTTGCATTTAAGGCAAACCTTCTACAAAGCTTCGTCAAGGAAAGAGTAAATGGCCAACCACATCCCGGACATGAGGATGATACATTTGCGGGATGTGATGTGCTCGATAAACTTGTTTGGATTGGAGCTATGTGCGATCGCTTTGTCAATGCTATCAGTCATTGCTCAACGGAGGAGTTTGCAAAATTCGAAGGAGCGTTCTACGAGATGGATCCAGTAGAAAGAGCACTCAACGGCTGGATTGAGGGTCTCAGGAAGGATGATCTGAAGGAGAAGCAATGTGCCACAGAGCTGCAGCGCACTATTGCACTTATGTCTCATCTTGCAGAGGTGCATATCTCAAGTGGTCACGCTAGCTATGCAGATGAAATTCATATGCGGACTCTCATCATGCAAAGCCATCTGGAAAACGCGGCAGCAGCACTCAACTCTACCAGAACAATGGTGCAGAACATCATTCCTAGCCAAGGCGACGAAGATGAGGCTTTCCAACACTTCTCTAAGAAAACGGAAGCAGTCATTTCACAGACACGTAGCGCAAAAGTGATTGTGGGAAAAGCGGTTCATTCACTAGAAGATATGAGAGCTCGGTCATTGTCCTTGATGCCTGATACAATCGAATCCTTCGAGCAATGTGAGATAGCTACTCAACAACTTGCCGCTTATACTCGTACCGTCGGACAAGACTTATTTAACATTCTGCACGAGGAAGGCAGAGCCGAGGCATACACCTACCTCGAGGTTCAAAACTCAATTTATCAAACAACATCAACAGCTTTATCCGCGAATGAGTCCGACTTGTTCTCCACGTATGCCAATAAGCTTCGCCTATTGAGTAACTCTCTCTCAGATCTAGTTACCCTCACGTCGGACCTTGAATTGACTCACGAATTTGAGCGAGCTGAGGCACCGTGGATTCTCAGGGCTAAAGAGCTCAAATCCTCCAAGACAGTCACCGTTGACACCGAAGAGGAGATGCGACGACTCAAGGAAGAGAATCATGAACGTCTTCGTTTGATTGCTATGCGTGATCAGACCCTCGAAGAAGCCTCCGTCAAGATTGAGCTTCTCGAGAGCCGTATGCGCGATGCCGCCAAGAAGAACGAACGTATTAATGAGCTCGAAAGGAAGATTGAAGACGCCAAGAAGCGCGAAGCCGAGCTCACTGAATCAATTGAATCGCAGAACAAAGAATTATCAACCATGGAAGTAGAGCGTGAGAAATGGAAGAAGGTGGCCGAGGAATCGAAAGTCATTGGCCAAGTCACATCGGGCTCGAAAGCTGGTCAAGAACGTGCGGTTGCTACAGCAAGAGAAATGGATGCGCTTAAAACAGAAATCGCAGGTTTACAGGCTGCTGTTCGTTATCTACGGGAGGACAACCGAAGAACGAGGCTCGCAGACTCGAATCTCAGTGCTGGTCTAGACTGGCTGGATGAGCCATTAATTAAGAGCAAATCGATAGACGAACAAAGAAAAGCATTACTTGTTGCTGAGGGCGAGGACGTTCTTAACGAACTGTTGAATCTCACAACAGAAGCCAAATTATATGATTTGAGCACCATGCCGAAAGATAGGCTGAAGTGGAAGCCGGCGAAGAGTACGCCACAATATCACGTTGCTAGGCAAAGAGAGGATTATGAGGCATGGAGAGGATGGAAGAATGCTGTCGTCAAGAAAGGGAAGGTATTGGCAGAACGGGAAGTAAATAAAGGGATGGGATCCGGAATAGGGGTCGGGAAAAAGAGGGCCACGGATGTCAAGGCGAGGATCGACTTGAAGTGGGGCGACCTAGAAGAGAAAGGGGCCGGACGTGGAAGGGAGATCCAGATTGTGGAGCCGGGGGAATGGGATAGTGTAAGAAGGGAATGGGGAATTGTATGAGATTTAACGATGATTCGATTATCGTCGATGTAAGAAGAGGAAGAGTAAGAGATGAACGCAAAATTATACCCCTGTGTTAGAAGAGGCGTAGATAGTAATTGACCGATTCAGGTTACACCATATGCTTTCTCATGACTCTTTTAGAGAGAGGCATTGCAATTCAACGCCACACCGACATGTGTGGATGAATCCTGAGTTCTGACATTGGGGTCGAAAGTGTAACTGTCAGTTGGTGTTGGCTTCGGAAATAGTTAGCTTTTATAGATGCAAGATTCGCCTATGTTGGAGGCTGAGTCAGTTGGCAGCTATCTGGAAGGAAGGTTTCAACACTGCAAGTGAGAGCGACTGAGGTAAGATAGATACTAAAAATATAGTAGCCCCTGCAACAGGTTAGACCAGGCGTAATTTCTGTGCCTTTTTGTGGTGACACGCTAAACAGCCTTGTATGTGGTGGCACAGAAAGATGGTAAGCTCCAGAACAGGGTGAAACATCACAATCATCAGTCTGCGTTTGACGATTAGAGGGCAAAAAGGGTCTTAGCTGTCATCTACCATACTAGGAGTAATAACTATCGTCCCATATTGGAATTCCTACAATGTTTCTTTGATATTTTCTCTTTTTCTGTGAATCCTTCATTGATTGTGTGATTGATCTTATTGTCGCGATAACGAGTGCATTGATTCTGTCGCATTTGTTATCCCAATTGAGATTTGGAACCAAAGCTTCAATACTATTTATTTGCAACTTCACAAATTCGACCTCGAGGTCCACGATGCGCTCTTCGATATGGTTAGCAGCGGGTGCGCTCACGGGGTCTTGCGCGGCCTATGTACCTGGAGCAGCATTCGATAGATTCTTTACTATATGGTTAGAAAACCAAGTAAGTATATCCTCATCCTTTCCCTCTGTCGCACATCAGAATACTGATCGCACATCCATTGCAGGACGACTCTAAAGTCGAAGATAACTCGGACATTCAAAACCTTACGAAACAAGGCATTGTTCTCTCCAATTACTACGGCCTCACACATCCCTCACAACCAAACTACATCGCATCGATAAGTGGTGACTACTTCGGCTTAAACCATGATGAGTTCGTGCGCATACCGAGTAATGTCTCTACGATAGTGGATATCTTTGAAGATGCGGGCATCGAGTGGAATGGATATTTTGAGGGCATGCCTGGACCGGGCTATATGGGGGAGGGAAGTACAGGACAAGATGGGAGCGGATGGGATTATGTGCGGAAACACAAGTGCGTTTATGCCTCTCGTTATTGATTTACACTGTCGCGGCCCAATACTGACCAATTTATCATGAAGCCCCTTCGTGAGCTACGACAGCATAAATCTGAATGGCACACGACTCCAACGATTGCTCTCACTCTCTGATTTCCAGTCCGCGGTCGAAAAGAACGAGCTACCCCAATATGCGCACATCTCCCCAGACATGCGCAACGACGGCCACAACACCTCACTGGCTTACGCTGCGAACTGGACACGATCATTCCTCACTCCCCTCCTTCAAAACGAATCATTCATGAACAACACCCTCATCCTCCTGACCTACGATGAATCCGAAACCTATTCCAAACCTAATAGCATTTACTCCGTGCTACTTGGTGGAGCCGTCCCCAAAGACAAGAAGGGCACCACCGACTCTACCATATATTCTCACTACTCTATCCTCAGTACCCTGCAAAATAACTGGGGACTACCGAACTTAGGGCGTTACGACGTAGGAGCAAACGTATTCGATCTGGTCGCTACGAAAACGGGCTATAAAGGCAAAGTCAACCTCGACCAATCCGTCTTAAACAATTCCCTCTCCTACCCCGGTTTCCTGAACAACAATCCCGCGAAATACAAAGAAATACCCACACCAAACCTCCAGCTTACCGGCGCCGGCGGGAAAGGCGTCGCAGCAGCAGTACAAGATCTATGGGAGAAGAATGCCGCAACAGACACACCGTATCACGGCAGCGGGGAGTTCTACGATGGTGGAAACGGAGTTAGCGATGAGACAGCCCCAGTTTATAGAGCGCAAGGAACGAATTCAAATGCGACAGCGACAGTGACGGCAGGGCCTAGTGCGCCGATACCAACGAAGAGTGGGCAGACGAAAGGATCGGGCGCGGATAAGACGAGGTTGCCGCGGTTGGGGTTCGGGAAGGAGATTTTAGGGTTGTGGGTTGCTTTGGTTTTTGCGATGGCGTTTTAAACATTATACGGGGTGCAAGTTTGCATTGGAGTTTGGGTGTGGGATTGGGATGGACTCGGCTTTTAAAATGGAGATTTGGTCGGATGTGGGTTCATGTATATGTATATTATGGCTGGGTCACGATAGATGATAGATACCATTTAGAACTTTTACTACATTTCTCCCTGCTTTGGGGCGAGTGGGTTCGAAATAGGTCTTATGAGAACAGAAGATGTTTGTTTTTGTTCCTGTGTCATATCCTAGTAGTTTTGGCCGGCTATAACGAGCTGGACGAGCTGTCGTTTGTTATAGTCGATCTGGGAGCTCCGAATGGCCTATATTTAGTCTCCGATACACCTATAGGAGGTTCTCATAGGCCTATCGGAAATGGAGCCCACTCGGGGGTACCAGTTCGTGTGATGCATATATTTGCGGTCGAGTAGGGGCTAGGATCTCTGGGCTTGTTCGGTAAGAGAATGGTTTAGATCATCGGGGAGGAACTTGAATCTGCAGTTTGCTATCCCTCCGTGTTACCACCAAAAGTTCAACCTTTATTCATGGGTAGGTAAAGTGTCGTCGTAGAATGGTCCGTATTGTCGGTGTGCGGGAGGTAAGGAGGTCTGGTGAGTCGCCGGGAGAGCTTCGACAGCGACGTAGGTATGTAGGCGGGGTAGCGGCAGCGAAGGTGCGACGGCGTGCTAGTGGGCGAGTAGGTATAGCGGGATGGAAGGTATAGTGGCAAGCGCTGCTTAGGAGAGTAAGAGCTCAATATAATGCAATGGAGGGGCCCAAGATGACGGAGTATCCATGGGCTGGCTCTTCGGCTTGGAAAAAATAGGCCGATCTGAGATATGGGCTTTCGGTATAGAAAGCATATTTGGACAATAAAAGCATCATTCTTTCAGAGTCTTTAAGACATTTGGACAATAAAAAGATTATAATCTCTCAGAGTCTTTGAGATATTTATTCGGTACCTTTAAGATATATAATAGCTGAAGGCTTTTAGGATATTCGTTTGAGAATAGATAGTAATTAGCTTCAATATATTGTCCCAAATCGGCCTGTTCTTTCCAAGCTGAAGAGGCTGGCTACACAAGCATGCAGTGGTAAGCGAGGCGATGTAACGCGACATCCAAAGGTCGAATCTTTACAGATCTACCAACATTTCCTCGTATCTTATATGTTATATGTTATCTAGCGTTGAAGTTCGCTGTAGCTCAATAGTTCTTTTCATTTTTCGCACCTCACTCTCCTATCGCTTTCTAGGAAGCCTAGTAGTGGTGTTCACTAATACAACCTATGTCGATACCTGTTCAACATTGAGCTGTCTGCTCGGAGGGTGAAGCTTCCCCCTAGCTTCCAGCATTGATCCCTCAGTATTGGTGATCATCAAAGAAGCGCGCCGCTCATCACGCTGTTATTGGAACGAGGAAAGAACGTGAAAGAGGCTGTTGAAGCCCCCGTCTGGACAATGCGATGCAATTGCCTGAAGCCGTCAAAACCGGATGACGAAGCAGCCGCGATCCCGCGAGTTATACCGAAGGCATCAGGAAGTCAAGCTAATCAACCTCCCGTGACAAAAAGCAGTGTCTCACAGAAGCATGTAGCGGGTGCCTCTGAGGTGAAGCTTACCATCGGTGGAAAAGGCGCAGAGGCTACCAATATCTCTGCCTCTCCAGCGGTTGAGATTATTCAGGGTAGTGGGGGTGTTTCCAAGGTTCTCCCAAATCTGGTAGCAAAAAGTGATACTGATGAAGGGGGAGTGAAGACGACCAATCCATCCATTTCTGGGGCGGCTGATGCAGTCCCTGAAAATGAGACCGACTCGAAAACCCTCTCAGACCCCTTGACCACAGGTATACCTAATGGGCTATCGAAAATTAAAACTGGTTCTTCTACCTTCGTGCAGTCAGTGACTGGAAGTAAAATAGCAGAGCAGCTCACACCACCGAAGTCGCCTCAGCTTGAAACCACGAACCTCTGGAAGACCGCCTATATTGAGCTTCGGAAGACAGAATGTCGCCTAATTGAAGATCTGGAAGCTGTTATCAAGGCAGACGTGTCATTATCCGCCGAAACGGAACTGAAAGACCAAATTGACCTTGTTGTAAAGTCTCAAAAGGACAGGATGGAATCGAAGCAATGGTCGTTTCCATGGTTTAGCAAGACACTCAAGGTGAGAGAAGTGGTAGGAAATATCTTCTCAATGCTTGACAAAGGTAGTGAACTGGTTTCGATGGGAATGAACTTCACACCAACTTATGTGTCGCTCGCTTGTTCAGCTGTTGCAGCCTTACTGCCGGTGATGTTCTATATCCCAAGCTCGCAAACTGTGCAAATGCTAACGGCCTCTGCAGCTCATGATGAGTGATGCTGAAAAGCACCAAGAGGCGCTCGAAGGACTAGAACGAGTCACAAAGATCATCTGGTGTTATACTGCCGCCGAAAAGGAGTTGCTTGGAGACCCGAAAACACGAGATTCGTATTCGAAAGTGTTACTTCCTTTGTATATTGAGTTGCTGAAGTATAACTGTACTGCAGCACAGTACTTTGGCCGAAAGACATTAAAACGAATTTGGAAGAACACGACAGGATCAACCTCATGGTCTGATAACTCAGTGAAGATCGTCACCTAAGATGACGACTGTAGAAGGGCAATCCAGCTTTTCGGGTTTGGACGTCTGCAGTATAATCTGGAGAAGCAGCGCTCGGTCCTCGACCAAATCATTAGATCTGCCAGTAGCTCAAGAATGGAGAAACGGGATATCCTCAGTTGGATGTCCACCGTACCATACGGTGCAGATCATGACAATATGCGAGAAAACCTTGGCAAATCATATCAATCTTCCGGGCAATGGATATTCAAGCATCCAGAATTTCAAACATGGCAGCATTCAAGCTCGGGAGTTTTCGTCGTGCGAGGCACAGCTGGAACAGGCAAGAGCTCGTTAACATTAATCATTATTCAGGATCTGCTGGATCATCCTACTGGGTATCTTGCATACTTTTACTGCTCTCGGAAAGAAAAAGCAACGCAAAGAAATGACACCGCAATGATAGTTCGAACCTTGGTAAAGGCTTTGTCTGTCAGTGGACATCCTGCGTTCGAGGCCTTCACCGAGAACTACCGCAACAGCGAGACGCAGCGGGAGGGAGGATGCCAGCTGCAATTACAATCCTGCCTATCACAGCTCTCTGCCTCAATCGATAACAATCGGTCAAAGTCTGTTATCTTGGTCATTGATGCGATTGATGAGTGTGCTCGACCTGACAAGCTCCTCTTCGCTCTCAAAGAAATCAGAGGTACGAAAGCACAGGCTCGGAATATACGCATCTTCATATCCAGCAGAGATGGCCCTGATGTTGAAATTTATTTCCCGGATATGGTAGAAGTAGATATAGCGTCAAATAATAGAGAAGATATTCGATCTTATCTGGCCACAGAAATTCCTCTTCGCCGGACGCTTGACCGAGATTCGGTCATGACGGATTTACAGGCTCGGGAGCTGCATAATGTCCTCCTTGCATATTCGAATGGGATGTAAGTACAAGTTGCAATATATAACCTTACCGTCTGTGCTAATAAAGCATAGGTTTCAATGGGTTGTCCTAGAGGTTGAAATCTTTCTCAGCCAGATTGATGATGCTAAGATTGTTCTAGAGGAAACCATTGATGAGAAGATCAAGATCCTGAAGACATCCAAGCTCGAACCAATTGAACAGCTAGACGAAGCATACGATCAAATATATGCGGCTGCTGTTGGACGGAATGATCCTCATCGGCATGTTATCGTCAACAACGCCCTTCAATGGCTGCTCTGCTCCTACCGAGATCTTAAGATCGAAGAGCTTCTAGTTGCAGTGTCGGTAAAACGCAACGGCACCAAGTACCGCAACCTGAAGGAAAGAACGCTCAAGAACTTACTTAGTAATTTTATGACTGAAGCACCGTCTGGTGAGGTTAGGCTTGCTCACTTGACTATTCGTCCATACCTTGAGAAACGAAAAATCGACGGCCACTTCGTCTTCGAATTCTCTAATGCAAACCTCACGGCGGCGTTGACCTGTCTCCACATGTTGCGATCTCCTGGCACGGTATATGATCATTTACCAGATGATAATAGCGCGAGAATTGACGATTCCGCCTCATTAGATGTCAATGCGCTCACAGCCTACTCGTCATTCTACTGGTCATTGCACAGTCGTGCAGCATCAACGCCCGATGACCCACCAGAAGAGCTACGAAATCTTCTAGAATCTATGCACGGGAGCTTGCAACGAGATTCTTCTGATGCATCGACCTGGACTCCATTCCACGACGCCATAGAACATGGCCAGAATGAAGTGGTAAAATATCTAATTGCCAGTAACTTTTCCATGGACCAACAAGACAAGCTAGGGCACACGCCTCTTCATCAGGCAGTGCAATACAACGATTCACAAGCTGTTCAGTTACTTCTTCAAGGCGGAGCAGCGATTCAGACCAAAAACAACAGTAGCAACACACCTTTACATCTCGCAGCATTTACGTCAGACTACGGCATAGTACATCAGTTGCTTCGGGAGGAAGCATCGCCCATGGAATTGAATTCTGCAGGCCAAGCACCAATACACATTGCGTCCCTCCATGGCTGTATGGAAACTATTCGTGCTTTCATATCTGCTAGCCTTGATATCGACTATAAAGATTACTTCGGAAATTCGCCACTGCACTATGCTGCACTCACCAATGAACCAAATATTGCTTCACTGCTGATTCAGGCGGGATGTGCCATGAATCCGCAGAACGAAGACGGTAATTCGCCATTACATTTCGCAGCCAAAGCAGCCTTTGAAGACATGGCTGCTCTACTTTTGCGCAATGGTGCCAAGGTGAGTACACGGAACAAAGATGGCTACACGCCCATGGACCCGGAATTCTTGATTGGGCTGACTTCAGTGGTAACTAATTCATTACTTGATGCTCTGGCTACAGAAAAGAGTATCCCAAAGGTTATCCCAGAATGTATGCTCAATATTGAAACCTCGGAACTTTGTAGCGAATGTGCCAATTTTTCGTTCTGGTTGAGCACCGCTGCTCAGTCCATGTCTCATGGACACCACACCTCTTACACCGCACTTCAACAATCTGCAGCTCAAGGCTGCAAGCTCTGTAAAGTGATATCAATATCAATACTGGCAGATTCCGGGGATATGCCGACAAGACAGCCCGCGACATATCTCACTGTTAGAATTCTCTTGTCTAAATATCGCAAAGATGGCAACCCACAGGACTTATTGGTAGTCAGAATGGGATCAGAAATCGTCACTAGCTTGGAGCTTCTCAGGACTCAAAGTATGTGTAGCCCGCAAATAACTTATCAAAGAAGTTTGTTAACGTTATACAGTGGACCGGAAAGCAGTCGGAGG
The DNA here is from genome assembly GCA_002242865.1 of Clarireedia sp. CPB17. NCBI lineage: Eukaryota > Fungi > Ascomycota > Leotiomycetes > Helotiales > Rutstroemiaceae > Clarireedia > Clarireedia sp. CPB17. The sequence goes on along the minus strand of LLKJ01000955.1, from coordinate 1,905 downwards.
CGACGAGGGAGTTGATATTCTGAGCGGTCGACCTAGGGCGAGATCGCCGTATGTGGAGAACTGTTTCTCCCTGATACAAGGATGGATTACCGAGTGCAGTGCGCAGCATTCTCAATGCGTTGCCGCCAGTGCTTCCCTCCCCACACGAATTCTCAATGTAGGCCAAGCTGGGACCCAACCCCGCCTGGAGCATACTTCCGAAGATCAAGAGGGCCATTATATCTGTCTTTCGTATAATTGGGGCTTCAAGGACAGAGTTGAAACCCGAAGCCACAATTTGGAATCATTCATGCAAGGCATCCCTTTTGAAGTTCTGCCCAGCCTGTTTCAGGAAGCCATCCATTTAACTCGAAGGCTAGGTATATCCTACCTCTATATCGACATGCTTTGTATCATTCATGATGACCTGTATGATCGACAAAAGGAAGTAGAAAAGTTACCTGCATATTTTGCAGGTGCAATGTGTACTTTTTCTGCCATATCTCCTAGTCCCTACGATGGGCTTTTTTGCCAACGAGATGATGGCGATATACTTCTTTCACTGAATCTTATTAGTCCAACTCGTCAGAAGTGCTCAGATTCGGATTGCATCCAGATCCGCAGGCCGCTGAAAGCTCTGGAGGAAAATCTGCCAGACAGTTTCTCGTCATCAGCATGGAGGTTTCAAGAAATAGTCCTTTCACCAAAGGTTGTGTTCTTCCATCACGATCAAGTTTTTTGGAATTGCAACATATGCCTTCGATCAGAAGGGAGTTTGGCAACGCGAAAACCAATACTTCGGCTTAGCATACATGCCACCGATACACCCGAGTTTGACGTCGCGCAACGAAACTACCTCATGCCTTGGTACAGCCTTATTGAGCTGTTTTCCCAGACTAGGCAGGCTAATCCAGCTTTGGCTTTGTCTGCTTTAGCTGGTATTGCTCGCGCCGTTGTAGACACGCTTCACTTTCTGTATGTAGCTGGCGTCTGGCGTGAAGACTTGCCTCGAGGTCTTTTATGGAAAGCTCGAACTAAATCTTCTCTAACGCGTCCGAATGAGCAGATTGCGCCCTCGTGGAGTTGTGTCTCGCTTCTTGGTCCTGTATCTTACAGTTTTGCAAGGTCTATTTCTTCTCTTTCCCTCCGAGTCGCACCACGCTTCGATGACGGTGGAAGAGTCTCACAAATCGATCAGTTCAAGGACTTTGACGACTTGTTTTTATCCGCAATGACATTCCAAATCTCGTCTGCAGACTCTCTCGACCATCTCGAGTGCTTCTTCGATCTCGTGAATGAAGAGAAAGCGTTTCTGGAAGGATCGAAGAAGTACTCTTGTGTCATTATCGCTCGGCATTTCCTGGATATAACGGATAAAGGCTCGCGCTGCATCGGCCTTCTTGTTAAGGAGATAGAGGCACCAACTGATCTAGTGAAGACAACTAGAGTTGGGATATTTGTTGGACCTTCCCTTAATCATCCAACTGATGAGTGGGTTCGCAAATCAATCTTTATAATCTAGGAGATAACCAAAACGGTTCTTGGGTTGATTTAGACAGTTTTTACCCAAGTCGACATTTTAGATTAATCAATATATGAGTTGGTCTATCTCGTCAATACAGAATTTCACATATAATGAAACCCGAATATAAATCTAAATAAATAGTCTCCGTTGACATTATATTTTGACTTTTTCAATCATAGCGGTCAGTTACCAATACATACACAGATTATATATCTCTTCCTTTCTTATGGCGACGACTTATAAATGAACAATCATGCCCCATCTTCAATCCCGAAATCCTTAGCACGCCGCCTTAAACCTACTAGGCCTCACCCACCACAGTCCAATCACCCCCGCACTAACCGCCATACATCCCCCCGTCCACACCACCAAACCCCTATACCTCCCAATTCTCCCCCTCT
>LLKJ01000953.1:0-12962 GCA_002242865.1 Clarireedia sp. CPB17 | reverse complement strand
GTTGGATAGTGTGGGAGTGATGGGCGGGGTGTAGGAAAAGTTTTGGTGTGCGATATAACGTTTTATGTCTTATACTTTGGATAAGGATAGAGGGAACTTGTGGCTCTACGTTCTTGGGGATATTCTATTATATAGAGACTCTGTAGATGTCTATCCATTGGTTAGGTCGTTAACTACATAAAAATCATCTTTACCCACTATAGAGAGAGTATGGATAACATCACGATTGAATTACGCATAGCCCAAGCATCACCCCCCGAGTTACGACATACGCATCTAGCTTCAGTGACTTGTAGCCGTGGAGCAAATATATCTTGATTTCCTTGATTGAAAACAGAAAGCTAGATCACCAACGTCTCTCTACCAAGAGAACCGAGCATGAACAGTATAGCAAAATAAAGATTTGTAAGGTAAAATGAATAGGTATCTAGAACTAGATTGCCCAATATTAAACATACATAAATTCATCCACTATTCAGTGTACTTCTGACCTCATTACTATGTAATCTTCCACCAGACAAGTACTTTTCGATCAAAATCCTATACACATATCTGACTCTTACTCCCATCACCGACCCTCTCTACACGCACAGCTATACACGAATAGTTCCTCAATATCAAATCACATCCTCTGTCCAATATTGGTGTTTTTCCAATTAAATACTAACCCCAATCCTAATCTCACGAAGAGTGTAGCGTAGTCTCACTTTCATTAACTCCATCTTTCGGTCTATCCCATGTCCTGATATGACCTGTTGAACGAAACTCGTTAGCAGTGTTCTCTGCTCACACCTTGTAGATTCATCCCCAGATAAAACGAAAAAAAAAACCGCTCCCACATACCGTTTTTACAACTCGTAATAATAGCATCCTCCGTAAATTCCAACCAACACAACGGATCCTCACTAACAACCTTCGAATCATGATTTTTCGCATCCGGCTCATCGTGGGCTTTAGGAGGAGAGGGTGGGTACTTCAAGACAGGAGGTAGCATTGGAATATTCGCACGTGGCTCGACTGGGTGCTCGATTGTCCCAGAGTGGTCTTGTTGCTGCGAGGTATTTGAAAGGTTGGAGTTGGAGCGCAGCCGGGTTGTTGTTGTTCCTGTTGTTTCGACTCGTTGGAGAGAGCCCGGGAAGCGGGAGGATATGCTACCGCGTTGGCGGACGGAGCCCTGTGATTCATAGCTGTATTAGCGATGCGACTTGAGACATTGGAGCTTGAGATACTTACAGCTTTTGGACGGTGTAACATCCCGACGCTGAAATCCCATAATAAAAGTTTGGCGTCTTCTCCTACACTACCAAAACGATAGTTTCGGTCATCACAACGCCAGGGATCGAAGCATACGGCTGTCACCCAAGACTGGTGCCCTTGACAACGAGCAACGATGACGGATTCGGTGACTGACCAGATAGATACTAAGTCATCTTGGCCTCCTGTAAGTACATATTTACCATCCGGTGACCAACAAACGCATGTGAAGCCGCCGTAGTAACTCGAGTAGAGATCAAGCAATCTAGTTCGGTTAGAAGTTGTAACATTCAACGGACTCAAGAGAACTTACTGTTCTTTCAGATAATCAATGATCCGTAAAGTTCCATCTTCAGAAACAACTGCTAGATGTCTGTTGTCAGGGGAGAAAGCAAAAGCATTGATTCTCTGATTAGACAATTTCCAGAACGAAACAGGATTGAATTTCTGGTTTTTCGAATGCACTGATTTATCAATGTGAAGTTTGGCAGTGGGATCAACGTTTCCGTCGTTTTGAGTAGCACCATTAGTATCAACACCATTCTCTTCTGGTATAAATGCTGCGTCGTCTTTTTCCTTGTCGTATACTACAAGAGAACCATCCATGTGTGCTGCAAGGAAAAGATTCTCTGAACCTGGAATCCACCGGATTTCGGATACTGGTGTTGAATTTATTATGCCCTGACAAGGTCAGTTACCTGATACATGTAATTTTGAAGAAAAACACTCACATTCTTGTTCAATCGTGTGTACTTTTGTGACATGGGCTCGAGCCAGATGATCTCTCCAGTAGAAAAGCCCATGATGAGATCAACGTGATTGGACGCCTTGGTGGCAGGGTTGATATCATGACACAGACAGTGACCCTTCGTGAATAGGATCTTCATAAGATGGTCTTGCTATTTGGATGTCAAAATCTGATTTCTTAAACTTATAAACCAACTCACCTTGTTGGGCGAGGATAAATCCAACCATTGAAACGCCCGATTAATGTTTGCGAACGCAAAATAGCCATCGTTAGGACGATCTTGTAGTCTTTTAGCTAGATTTTCATGGACAATACAACGCGAAATAAACGAGGAATTGCTCTTCACAAGTCCATTCTTCGGTTTTCGACGTTTTCCAGCGTCCTTGCTTGATATTGACAGCATTGAATTTCCTTCCCCGAATGCTGGAGCCGATCCTATCGATACAGCAGCTCTCGCACTGCCATTGACTGAAGTTCCTCCACCATCACTGCTGCCGGGGACTTGATCTGTGGAGTTCCGATTCTCGTACGGATGTTCCTGAATACTCGACTGAGCAAGCGCAGACTGAGAGCTACTCCTGTTCGTATCAAGTTTATATAGATTGGGAGCAGAGGATTTTGAGCTGAAAGATAGTAATGAAAGTTTGGTTCCAGCAGTCGCGGGCTGTGGTGTCGTCGCCAATGGGTTCGGATTCAACACAGGTACGTCAGAAGGATGATGGGGAGGCGTCGCGAGCCATAAATCGTCTCGCAATGTATATGTTCCTGTGCCGGGCTTTAGCATAAAGCTCCCAAAGCTCATTAGATAAATTCCCACCTTCGCCGACAAGTAGTTGGGTCAGCGATCCCTCGGGATGCTTAAGGATATTGTTGGTTTCGATCATCGGCACAGCCATGCCATTTTGAACGGCAAGATTGTAGGCTGCCTGCGAAGGGTATCGCGGGGGTGGTGGTAACACACTGCGAGAACAGCCATCAGCATCATGCGCACGAGCTCGTCTGATTGACCTTGGATAAATAGAATACACGAATGCTACTCACAACATCACGGCTATTCGCCGTCTGCGTCGCGCAGACCCAGAGCCGAGTTATACCAAGTCTTTCCTATATACTCCGAAACTGCACAGAGATAAGAGGAGGCAATCGTTATCCTGAAGTCAATTCCTCGAGGGTATCAACTGTCGATCAAGCTATTATTGGCGTCTGCAGGTACAAGTGTGGGGTAGTAGGCCTTTATAAGCTCTCTTGAGAAGCATAAGTAATAGTATTCAATGGATCAATATCCAAGACATAAACAGAGAACACAATAAATACAGGAATAAGTTCAAAAACTCAATTGAGTCTCGTTGTTATGTGAAGGAATTGGCGGATGTAAGACGCAGGTGTTCCCAGGTTTAAACACCGACGACGAGCTGCTTCTAAACCTTCCAGCTTTCCTAGCACTGGGCAACGGAGTTCCAGGGATGCTGGGGTTATGTCGAGGCTTACGATGGCACTAATGACGCTAATGTACCGCTAAACGTGGAGAAAGGCCCATCACCTAAATCTCTTTGGGCCATGATTGTCTGGTGACAGCCAACTTCCGAATCGGCTTCTTGTTTTTAAACAGCCGCAACAAGCTTCATTTTCCTACCCTCCAAATACACGACTGTGTCTCTTGGAGTTCCAAGACGTATAATAAGCGTGTATATCAAATACTCTATTGCTTACACCGGCTCGAGCGTAGACTCTAAAGCTTCCCGAGTCCCTTATTCCCATTGGTCGAAGCAATAAAGTTGTCCTATCGCAGGGATGAAAGTTCAATAGCCTCGTCATACAAGGCTACAAACATGGCTGCAGGTCAGTTCACGGCATCTCCTTCGTTTGCACGCTTTGTCTAGCTCCACAGCACCTCGTTCTTTTGCAAGCTTCGTCCGGCTCATACTGACGATGCATGTGTCAGTACGGATATGTGTCTGTGGAGATGAGGGGGCGGGGAAGTCCAGTCTCATCACTTCGCTTGTCAAAGATGTCTTCGTGACGAACAAGATCCAACCCGTCCTCCCTCAAATTACAATACCGCCAAGTATTGGCACACCAGAGAATGTCACAACCACGATCGTCGATACATCTGCATTGCCCCAGGAGCGTAATAATCTACGGAAGGAAATTCGGAAATCGAACGTCATCCTTTTAGTCTATTCAGATCACTATAGCTATGAACGGGTGGCTCTGTTTTGGATGCCCTACTTCCGCTCCCTAGGTGTCAACGTACCGGTGGTGCTATGTGCGAACAAGTCAGACCTTACTACGAATGGAAATACGGCTCAAGTTGTGGAGGATGAAATGCTACCGGTTATGGCAGAATTCAAGGAAATCGACTCGTGCATAAGAACGAGCGCTAGGGAACACCATAATGTTAATGAAGTCTTCTTTCTATGTCAAAAGGCTGTTACCCATCCGATTGCACCCCTCTTTGATTCTAAGGAAGGAAACCTGAAGCCTGCATGTGTTGCGGCGTTGAACAGGATATTCTATCTGAACGACAAGGATCAAGATGGATATCTGAACGATCGGGAGATGCAAGACTTCCAAACTAAGTGCTTTGAAAAGCCACTAGCTCCAAACGACTTAGAAAACATCAAGTTGTCAATAAGTAGAGCCTCTCCAAGTTCCAATATGGAGAAGGGCATTGATAGGAAAGGATTCATACATCTCAATAAAATGTTTGCGGAGAAGGGCAGACATGAGACAATATGGATCATCCTCCGCAAATACCACTACACAGATAGCTTGAGCTTGAAGGACAGTTTCCTCCACCCTACTCTTGAAATACCGGAGCATGCGTCTGCAGAGCTCAGTCCTGCGGGGTATCGTTTCTTCGTGGATTTGTTTCTCTTGTTTGACAAAGATAACGACGGGGGCTTAAACGACAACGAACTGGAAGCTCTGTTTGCACCCACTCCTGGGCTTCCTCAGTACTGGCTTGAGTCATCCTTTCCTCTATCCACCGTTCGCAATGAAGCAGGACATATAACGCTTCAAGGATGGCTTGCACAATGGAGCATGACTACATTCATCAGTCCCACAACCACACTCTCCTATCTTGCCTACTTAGGATTTGAACCTACTCCTGGTCCACGCGCATCAACCACGTCCGCTCTCAAAGTGACCAAACCACGCAAGCGGCGGCGGCGTCTAGCCAGGGTTGAGCGCAACGTCATCCTTTGCTACGTGCTCGGCGCCTCAAACTCTGGCAAATCGTCTATCCTCGATGCTTTTCTCAATCGGCCTTTCGATTCTCTCTACCGACCTACGATAAAGCCTCGCACTGCCGTCAATAGCGTTGAGCTCCCTGGTGGCAAACAATGCTATCTTATTCTCGAGGAGCTTGGCGAACTCGAGCCTGCCATTTTGGAAAACCGCGCCAAGCTCGACGCATGTGATCTTCTTTGCTACACCTACGACTCCTCGGATCCTGATTCTTTTTCACACATCGTCCGCCTACGTCAAAAGTATCCGTATTTGGAAGAACTGCCAGCAATCTGTACCGCTTTGAAGGCCGACTTGGACAAGACGACACAGAGGTCAGAGATGCAACCGGATGAATATGCATTAAGTATGAATATGAACGCCCCATTGCATGTAAGTGTTACGTGGCACAGTATCAGTGAATTATTTGTCACACTGGCAGAAGCAGCGACGAATCCTATGGTGGCATCTCCTAAGAGTGAAGAGGAGCCACCGGATAGGACAGCTGTATATATGGCAGTAGGAGCCACGGTCTGTGCGCTCCTGGCGGCGGCCATGATATGGAAAAGAACCGGCAATATGGGCTAGATTTAGATTGATCGGGGATGTGGAAGAGAAAGACTACGTGACGACTTATCGCGATGGCATGATGCATTTGACCACTTTATAAGGTATGAGATTTAGATACTTTTAACGAATGATACCCCTCAATACCCTATGGCTCCTTGTCATTTCCGGAGGTAGCTTAAAGTGACATGTCACAAGCGGTGCGCATATAGATGTGACAAGGCTCGTACTATCAGTATGATTGCCACTACGGAGTGAATTTCCCCTTACTCGAGTCTCGAGGTGGCAATTTGGAGCACAGTTCAAAGCTCGCACTTATCTTATGTATCCGATGAACAATCACAGCCCTGTTTTCTGTATAATACCTGTTGAAATCTGAGTGGCAGCCTTCAACCCCGTGCCCCATATTCACAGACCGTATATATGCACCCAAGTCAACTTTGACTGATATTTGGCTGGACACATTACGGGTGTCTCTTTTCAATGCGGGAGAAAGCCAAGCTTGATAAAACTAGATAGACAGTGCTCAGCTATTCACCTTCCGAGTTCTGGGCAAGTGTCCTGCGAGGAAAGAGCACAACGTATACCTGCCTACCTTGCACAAACTGCTGTACAAAGATTAGCCGTCCGAAGTACCAAATGAACCTGGACATTAAGAGTTTCATGATTGATATTGATAGATATAATAGTAGGCGGTTGGGCTGGGGTGGACAAACAGCAACCGAGCAAATCGAGACTTGCAGGGGTTCTAGGGGTTCCTTTTTCCTTAGGTTTCCAAAATAGTTAGAGCAGCCGCGAAACTTACACTCTAACCTTACTATATTGTATCTACAGAGCACCTACCTTCCTCGAGATATTTACACCACCGGCACCTCAATATTCACCTCCCTCCTTCTGTCCCTCCACCATACCATCTAATTAACTCTCGACGATCGCCCGCACCTTCCTACAGCTTGAAGCGCACAGAGCCGTTCCTTCTTGACGTTTTCCTTCTCTAAAACTCAACGCGATCAACGCCTCTTCAGTGAATTATGGCCAATACTGTAAGTAAAATTCCAAATTTACGATAACTTCTTCATATATTTTCCAAGACATTCCCTCTCTTTACTTCCTCCTTCACCACCTACCAACACCTTTTCAGCCATGGCGCTCTACACTGCTCCAGGAAAGCATCTCAGCTACTCTGCTGCCTTTCAAAAATTTCCACAGCAGCCAAGGCTAACAGATACAATGTATCAGCAACGACCTCCACAACAACTGGGCTATAACCAACCTTACATGCCAAACGGAGCCGTCGGAGGGCATACTGGAATTCCACCTGGAGCTACTCCATTATTACCAAACAATGGCCGGGTCATTCAAACCGGGGGTATTAGAGTGTTGTGCGTTGCAGACGTACGAGGTGAGCTTGCATGAAGTATCGGTTCACATTCAGCTATACTGACAGCTCAAAGGAAATTTACGGTCACTGAATGAGCTCGCAAAGCAAGCTCGCGCGGATCATATCATTCATACTGGAGATTTCGGATTCTATGATGACACCTCTCTAGATCGCATTGCTGAAAAGTGAAGTTTACAGCTAGCTTAGTGACCAGGCCACAATATTGACTTTTTCTTCTAGGACCCTTAAACACGTAGCTCAATATTCGCCCTTGATCGCTGAACCCACGAAGAAGTTAATCGCACAGCCAGGCGGTCCAGTAAAGTCCCGATTCAGTCCTGCCGATTTACCACTTTCCGAACTACCTCAATTTTTGAATGGCAGTCTCAAGCTCGACGTGCCCGTCTACACGGTTTGGGGTGCATGTGAGGATGTGCGAGTTCTCGAAAAGTTCAGATCCGGTGAATACAAGGTCGACAAGCTCCACATCATTGATGAGGCTCGATCAATGCTACTGGAGATTGGAGGTGTGAAGTTGCGACTTTTGGGACTCGGTGGCGCCGTGGTCATGCACAAACTATTTGACAATGGCGAGGGTCGAACTACCATTGCTGGTGGGCAGGGAACTATGTGGACGACACTTCTGCAGATGGGTGAGCTGGTAGATACAGCTAATCGTGTATACGACCCCACCGAGACCCGCGTTTTCATCACCCATGCATCCCCAGCTCGCGAAGGTATTCTGAATCAATTATCCGTCACACTCAAGGCCGACTTCTCGATATCCGCAGGTTTGCATTTCAGATACGGAAGTTCCTACAACGAATTCAGTGTCAATCCCACGCTGGACCACTACCGGGGCAAGCTTGCTGCATCCAAAGCATCCTTCAATGACGTATGGGAGACTGTCAAAAGCGAGGTTCAGCCGGCCATTGCATCGAATGAGGCTCAACAAAACCTCCTTAACAATGCTCTTGGCATAGTGGAGAAGATGCCAAGCACAGCACATGGAGGCAATCCCTTTGGTGGCCCAGTCGGTGGCTCTGCTGCTGCCACGTTGGGCCAAGTGGACGAGAGTGCTTTCAAGAACATGTGGAACTTTAATCTGGCTGATGCTGCCTTCGGATGGTTAGTCTTAGAAGTTCAAGATGGCCGCATTGGTACCGAGATGCGTGCACAAGGATTCAACTTTGCACACCGAGGCGCGAAACAACATCCGACTCAAATGAACCAACAACAAGGTCAAGCTCAAGCACCAGCTACGGGATCTGGAACCCCTGGATCAAGTCAGAACTTAGTAGCCTCTGCGCCACCAACTGGCCCAGCGCAGCGTTCACCTGCTGCACAACCCCCTGCGCAACCATTCAATCAGCGTGGCCCCAACCAGCAACAACCCCGAGCCCCAGCTGGCCCTGAACGTGCAACGGAGTCGCCCACTCCTTACCAACCAAAGCCAGCCACACCTCAGCCGTCTCAGAATAACGTAGTAAACATGCCCTCCACAAAGGAAAACGAGAAGACACCGGCTGCTACGAATGGAACACCGTCAAATGGACCTGACGGTTCATCGCCAGTATCTAAAGCCCCGGCCGACCCGATCATTGGACTTTTCGTTATGAATGTTACATCGGAAGACGCGGTGCGAGACTTGTTCAACGATGAGGACAAGACGAAGATCGTGAGGATCGATAAGTGGGGCCAATCAAATAAGGTCGCCGTCTTCAAGACTATTGAAGAAAGAGATGCCGTTCTGAGTCGCTTACCCGAAGATGTTAAGTCACGCTCAAGCGAAGACCGCAGTAGACCACTTGTTAAAATATTCCAACAAAGAGAAAATAACAAGACATACACCACTAACCGTGGAGGTGCTGGCAATTGGGGAAGTAGCAGAGGGGGCAATACCAGCGCTCCTCGAGGCGGATATGCCAGCGGAGGAGCCAGTGATAGCGAAGGAGGCCGTGGCGGACGAGGCAGAGGCGGATCCAGAGGAGGGCGAGGCAATGATCGCGGTGGCAGGGGCGGACGTGGTGGACGAGGTGGGTTCAAGAGTGAAGGCGGGGCTTCTCCAGCAGCCGCTTCAGCAACTCCAGCTGGGGGTGACTCTTGATCTCCATTAATGCCCGGCATTATACCGACGATTTCTTTTGCTTGCTTCCAAAAAAGTCATATCTCTCATATATCTTCTTAATGGTCACATTTCGTGGACAGAAGATATATCAAAGGCCTCTATTAGTATTTCGGCTTTTTCCCCAAAAAACAACTTAGGTATCCCGCTATGTGGCTGCGGGACGGAGTGGAGTTCTACTGCTTACGCTTCACCATTTTCATGTGCAGGCGATGATAGCTACTATTTTCTTCATTCTCTGTACTTTTGATAGCCATCGATCGAACTTGCACCATCGATCACCTCTGAACGAATAGCGTTGCACATGTATTCTAGTTTTCTGGTCAGAAGAACAAAGAATGCTGGCTGGTGGTCGTCAAAGCAGCATAGAAAAATACCATAAAGTCGTTACAGTAAGACTTCTTTTTCTCCAAGACCATGTGATCTCACAATCATCTTTACCGATTCTATGTGAGGTGTGGTGATGTTACAAGTATGATACATATGTAGCAGCTACGATTCGAGCGGTTTAATACCTTTGTGAATCGCCGCAATCCCCCCAGTCAAATCTTCCCATCCTTGCCCCGGCACCACAAACCCCGCCTCCTTAATCATATCCCTCCACTCCTCCTGTCTCGGAAACTTCTCAATACTCTCCACCAAATACTGATAACTATCCCGGTCCCCCGCCACCAGCTGTCCGATCAGCGGTATCGCCCCAAAACTCCACCGCTTGTACACCGCGTTGAACAGCGGGTTCCGCACCCCGCTGAACTCGAGACACGCGAATAATCCTCCGGGTTTTAACACCCGATACGCTTCCCGCAGGGCGGCGTCTTTGTTGGTGAAGTTCCGGATGCCGAAGGCCACGGTGTAGAGATCGATGCTGTTGGAGGGGATGGTGGAGAGAGATTCGGCGTTCGCGAGCAGGAAGGAGAGACGTGGGGAGTGTGCGTAGGGGGTGGAGAGGGAGCGTTTGCGCCCTTCGGCGAGCATGGAGGGGTTTATGTCGGATATGGTTATGCTGCTGGAGGGGGAGTGGTTGATGTTCGTTGCGTGGTCGAGGAGTCGGAAGGCGATGTCCCCGGTGCCGCCGGCGATGTCGAGCATTTTCCAGCCGGGAGCGGGTGTAGAGTTGTTGTGAGGGGAGGCACTGCCGACGGAGGGAGGGGTGAAGCCGGGGTTGATAGAGCGCACAAAGTGGTCTCTGGGGGGGTGTTAGATGTTGTATATATATGCGGTTTATGGAGACTTATGATATGTAGAAAAGAAACAGAAAAAGGAAACACTTACTTCCATAACCTATGTATCCCCAGCGACATAAAATCATTCATCGCATCATACGACGCAGCTACATTACTGAAAACTCCAGCAACTTTTCCGCAGACCAATTAGCATATTCCCTCACCAAATCGCTTCACTTCCCGGAATAAATCATACCGCGAGCTTCTTTCTCTGCTTCCGGCACCGTCTCGAATCCGAAATGTGTCGTTCTCTCATGATTGGTAGCTTGCGATTGCGATTGTGGCTGTGATGGGGATTCGCCTGCTCGCTTTTGCACGGTCTGGGTAAATGATCGCTGGGAAATGGGAAATGAGAATTGTGGTTTTAAAGACCGGGTAAGCGGTCGGAGATATTTTCGGCACGCCATTATGGGAATTTGGGGAGTATGAAGAGGAGGGGGTACAGCTCCTGGTGGATATTGATGTTTTGATATCATGGATAATTCTTTAGTTTATTTTCTTGCCTTGCTTATGTAAGCATGGATGTGGATGGGATTTTATAACTTTAGATGCTGGATCGCAATCGAGAGGAAACTGTTCAACTATCTCATGAGTAACTTTTCTAACACTCACGAATTCTTTAGCTTAACATCATGTTCCAGTTCTGACTTTACCTCCAGAGCTCCATATTAGTGACCTAACCATACAGCCTCGTCAGCCTCATCTCATCCCCTCCACTCCCTCCATGCGAATTTCAACCGAGCTACCAACCAGGAACATCTCGGCTATCCACGGCCCCAGATTCTAGCCTTATCTCAATCCGAAGCACGGGTCTCCCGCATCTCCACGATGACCTCGCTCCTCACTCTCTTACTCTTCTCCACTTCTCCTCCTTCTCTCATAGTTATTTAAGCCCTGAAATGAGGATTGCCAGACAACCTCCTTGATTTTATCGTATCGTTCCACCAATATGCAATTTTGAAATATACATCTCGAAACACAATCATGAATACACAACGAATTGGCGGTCGTCTCTTTCGAGATGCGAGGGGGAGTATGTTGGTTTTGAGGAGTAGAGGATGTGGGAGATGTGTGGGGAGAGGGTATTCTTCTATATCCCAGAAACCCGGTGCAGCAGGGTCAGTTCTATATCAATTGACAGGAGATAAGAAACTAATCCCTAAAAGTGTTCGGTTCCCCGGCGCAGTCAACAGCAAATTCACATCCACCCTCACATTCGAGCACCCCTCCACCTACACCGCGATCCCCACCTACCGCGCCATGTCTCCCGAGGGGGACCTAATCGACCCAGAGTTCACCCCTGCATCTGACGAGCTCGCGCTCGAGATGTACGTCAACATGGTGAAAGTTTCCATCATGGACGTAATCATGTTCGACGCGCAGCGGCAGGGCCGGTTGAGCTTCTACATGCCGAGCCAGGGCGAGGAAGGGACATGCGTGGGGTCTGCGTCGGCGCTGGAGAAAGACGACGTGGTGTTCTCGCAGTATCGAGAGGCCGGCGTGTTTATGCAGAGGGGGTTCACGTGGGAGGATTTCATGAATCAATTATTTGCTAATAGAAAGGATCCCGGGAAAGGGAGGAATATGCCTGTGCATTATGGAAGTCGGGAACTTAATATTGTATATCTCACCTCATCACCTCCCACTCTACCTCCCACAGCAAGCTAACCACCCCAATCAGCACACCATCTCCTCCCCTCTCGCCACTCAAATCCCTCAAGCCTCCGGCGCCGCCTACGCCCTCAAAATGCAGCGGCTCGCCAACCCTAACATCCCACCCCGGGTCGTCGCCTGCTACTTCGGCGAAGGCGCCGCCAGCGAAGGCGACTTTCACGCGGCGCTCAACATCGCAGCCACTCGCTCCTGCCCCGTGCTCTTCATCTGCCGCAACAACGGCTATGCGATCAGCACGCCCACCCTCGAGCAGTACCGCGGCGACGGCATCGCTAGCCGCGGCACCGGCTACGGCATCGACACGATCCGCGTTGACGGCAACGACATCTGGGCTGTTCGCGCCGTGACGCAAAAGGCGCGCGAACTTGCACTTCAAGATGGCGGCCGCCCCGTCCTGATCGAAGCGATGTCCTACCGCATCTCGCACCACAGCACGAGCGACGACTCATTTGCGTATCGTGCGCGCGTGGAAGTGGAAGATTGGAAACGCCGGGATAATCCGATCGTACGCTTGAGGAAGTATCTCGAGAAGAGAGAAGTATGGGATGAGGAACGGGAGCGGGAGTTGCGGATTAGAGTGAGAAAAGAAGTCCTAAGCGCGTTTGCGGAGGCGGAGAAGGAGAAGAAGGGGAGTTTGAGGAGTATGTTTGAGGATGTGTATGAGGAGATGACGCCGGAGTTGAGAGGGCAGATGGAGGAGTTGAGGGGCGTGTTGGAGAGGTATCCGGGAGAGTATGATGTGGGGGAATTTGAGAGGGG
>LLKJ01000952.1:0-12557 GCA_002242865.1 Clarireedia sp. CPB17 | reverse complement strand
GTGATAGCGAGGGTAGATAGACTGTTCAAGGTAAGATAGGTTGACCGGTTATAGTGAGGGTAGAGTAGTACAATGTTTGTAGTGGGTTATGTATAAATTAGCTGCGGAAAGGGGAAGTGCTTGAGTGAGTGATAGTAAGGATTGGTAAACTGTTCGTAGCAAGAATGGAGAGGTACGTAGGTAGACTGGTCCCAGCGAGGGGAGGTAGAGAGGTATACTGGAGTGGTGATAGCGAAGATAGGTAGGCAGGTAGGTTGATTCCTGACTGGGAGTGGATTGCTGGCTGGGAATGAATTGTTAGCTTGAAATGTTTCCTGGCTTGGAGTTGAACTAGGGAGCCTAGGGAGGGGAAGGTGATAGTTGAGATTGAGGTAAGAAGTGGTTGTTGGCGTGAAGTTCTTATAGGTGAAGTGAGGTTTGAAGTGGGTATACAGGACATCAAGTTCGCAATAAGTTGGGGTTCGAAGTGGCTGTATGTGATTGGAGGTCTGAAGTTGTTTGGTGGCTTGAAAAGCGGGTTGTTCTGAAGTAGGCTGTTGGCTTGAAGTTTTTTGCTAGCTTGGAAATGAACTGGGGTTGGATGAGTTCGGTGTTTGAACTGAGGTGAGGGTTGAAGTAGGTATAGATGAGGTGAGGTTTGAAGTTTGTTGCTGGCTTGAAGTAGGGTTGGGTAGAGGTATGGTGGTTCGAAGTCGGTATAGATATACGAGGTGAGGTTATATTCGAGGTGATTTGTTGGCTTAAAATAGAGTTGCTGGCTTGAAGTTAAGGTGGATGTAAAGAAGATAATATATGATATGCGAATAAGTAGTGGAGTTCGAAGTAATGATTTAAGTTACAGTCTGAGTTGTTGACATTTTTTTTTGGATAGAATGGGATCTGAATCGATGGATAGATTGATAAAGGGATATAAGGAGGGAGATGAATGGTTAATGGATATAATATAAAGGGGGGATAGGTTTATAGATAAAAGAAAATAATGAGATATAAAGATAGGAGGGCGTACTAAGAGGGAGATAGGTGATAGAGGGAGGAAGGGAAGGTGGGGGGATAACATGTTAGCTGGTTAGATAGGTAGATGTCAAGAAAGATATAGATGGGTTGATAAATATAAGAAGGGGAATATAGAGATCAGATATAAGGAAAGTGGGTAGGTATATAGGTGGAAACAGCTATGAGGAGGGAGGTTGGTGGGTAAGTATATAGATATAGAAGTAGGTATCTTGCTTTTGGGATCATTGAGATAAGTTCATCATCTATAAAAATCTCGACAAAACTGGACCCGGTTGAGATGCTGATCCGTTTGAAGTTCTGAATACCCCCGAGACGATTGATTGGTGGTCACATCATTGGTTTTCACCTCGAATTTGGATATATCATAGTATACTGGTCCAAACCCCCGGAAAATAAGATATTAGAAAGGTCAATCACCATTTCAATAAAAATCGGTCTTGAGTTCTGTATAGTCCATACTGATTGAAACTACTAACCACTAATGCAGTCTCTTACCGCATGCAGTCTCACAAGCAGCGAGTGTGCGATTGGAACAGTACTTATGGCAGTAGGTACAAGCAGTTGACCTGATCGACCAGAGTTGCAGAGATACTACCAGATTACCACACTGTTCCAGGGTCTTCCCAATGAGAAGTCCATTCCACTAATTGATGGAAGTCCCTACATATATGTTGCGTGCCAAATCCTCGCACCCCAACCTTACCCTCTCCCGCTTTCTCAGCAAGCTCGATTGTCGTATCAGCTGAACAGATGAGACTTTGTCGAATATATTCAAGGCAATGTCGTATATGGGTATCTGCCGAGTGCTCGGTGTGATTTGAATGTCCTTCTGAATGCCTTTCCTCTGAATGCCCTTCCTCTGAATGTCCCTCTGAATGATTGCGATTGCGCATGGTCCAGTAGGCATGGCGAATTCCGTCCTGATGTCATGCAATTAGAGATAATTCTTGGATACATTGTGTACGAATACCAAGTTTCGAACCACTTACTAGACAGTGAAGCTGATGGAAGACAGAAAAGGCAACAGGGTCAGGTCCGACATCTGGATGTTGAAAGAAACCTCCATTGAGCGGGAAAAGGGACTCCCAGCGTTGGTTTGTGAGGTTTGAAGGGGCTTCAGCGTAGTTGAATTCATATTCGAAAGTAACGGGGACTCTATTTACTGATCTACTATTAACACCAATCTAAAATTCAAGGGCATTTATAAGA
This sequence comes from Clarireedia sp. CPB17, assembly GCA_002242865.1. Lineage (NCBI taxonomy): Eukaryota > Fungi > Ascomycota > Leotiomycetes > Helotiales > Rutstroemiaceae > Clarireedia > Clarireedia sp. CPB17. Next base: position 10,334 of record LLKJ01000952.1, on the reverse strand, counting down.
TAGCTCACAATTTATCAAACTCTTGGTCTCCCCTGATGCCAAATGTTTCCCCACAAAATAACCACCAACTGCTGATATGGCAGACGTCAACAGGAATAAGACAGCAATCAATGAACTTCTAGATAGCCTCCATGACCGTGTGAATAAGCCCCAACTACGGCTGTGGCTAAGTGAAATTGAGTCTTGGTCTGGCAGGATGCTATATTGGCTTCTTTTGACACCAGTACGAAGTTCCATCGGAAAGCTTTCAATATAAAATCAACTTCCTCGCCAAAGAGCTTTGTCTTAGTCGATCATTTAGAATCAAGAAGATGAACATATGCGGGAAGCAACCAAGTAACCTGGGGGGAGTCCTTGGTCTCTCGATGTAAGGAGGGTCAGTTAGACGTCATTCGTTCTTCGGAGACTACAATAACGAGTATCGGAGATTACCAGTCAAGCTGATATTGCAGATTGGAAGCTCCCAGTCGATAACGCTGTCTGTGACTCTGTGACGTGTCTATGCGATTCGTATGGACACTGGACATCCACTTGTGAGGATTGGATTTGCCTGTTGCCTACTGTATAGTACAGCACAGGGGGGGCATAGTGCATGCTGTGCCCCACATGGTTAGGGAAGGATCGAGCTCCCTGCATCCGGTAGGTATCCCCATGCTCCACAGAATCTAGGGCTTACTAAGATCTTACTACGGAAGAGTCCGGCCTGCCCATTCATGTAGAAATAAATGAGGGTTTCATCGTCTGCCGAGTGCTTTCAGAGATCCTTCACGCGATGGATCTAGGCTGTAAACCTACCCAGTGGGTGGGTTAATGAATAATAGGTACCTATGGGTGGGTAATTTCACACCCTCAACCTACCCATTGCTATCACGGGCCCTCATAGGGGGTATGCCACCCCTGTACCATCCCTGCTTGGGTATATGGGTGGGTTGAGAGAGTGTAATTACCCACCTATAGGTAACCATTGAGCAGCCTAGATTGATCTTAGTACCGGTGGGTAGCTGCCCGCAGGGATATTTGCAAAAGCAGCGTGTCTCGATCATTATGTCTACGGACTACACTTCCTACACACACCTCACTTTAGAACAGTAGCATTGCAAAAGGCGTCCATAAGTACGAAAATAACACTTGATACGCCTGATAAGAAGTAACATTTTGGTGGGAGAGAAAGCCGTATGATCCCAGCTGCCTGAATCAGAGCTTCTCTATCGTACACCATGACTGAAAGAGGCGATCTGGAGAATGTTGAAGTTGAAATGCTCGAAGATGGTCCATTACTTGGAGATGAAGATACCCAGAAGGAAGGATTTCAACAACGAAGTCTTCCCAAACGTTGGCGTTTGGCAGAATGGGTCATACGGAGCGTCCTCATAATTTTTTGCGTCGTCGCACTTCTTGACAATATCCGATTACGGCAAAGGCAGAGTTGTACATCGGCATTCGGTACCGATCTAAGTAAGTCAAGTTCGATGACAATACAATGAATGAAGTCTCTGTCAATGCTAAATTATTGCGACTATACAGCTGCCGCAAAGGATATTTCCGAGCTGGTCGAATACCGATTCACGGGGGGAATACAGGTTGATCACCAGGGTAAACTGTATCGTGAGATTAACCCACTGGAGCCTCAATATGCTGGGGAACCAGTGCCAGAGATAGATAAAGCGTGGGATGATTTACTCAGCGGTGAGTAGGGAAAAGCTCGTGTTTAAGGAAACTGTTTAACATTCTCTTCAGCCGTGGACCTTCGGTTCGACATAGATGATTTGCACGGAGCAGAGAGAACATCTATACATACTGGAGATGGGAAAGGTGTGCTGATAAGGTATTGCTTCGATCTGACCTGTATCTTATTATGGCTAACATTTATATACAAGTCTGGACGTCTATCATTCTCTGCATTGTATCGTAAGCTAAGAAGAATCATTTTGGTCGTGCTTCCTTCTACTAACTATGTCTAGAATCTAGTACGCAAAGCCATAGATTTCAGATACTATCATCCTACTGGGCAGGTTCCGTACTTCTATCGTTCTCATGTCGGTAGGTTAAACGCATCCATATATGATTTCCTCCGTTCAGGTGCCCTCGGGGTTAAACTTCGATAGATCACTGCGTTGACTACCTGCGGCAAGCCATTCAATGTCAGAGTGACTTGAGTCCTTTGACATATGCTCGATCCGTACCAACGAATCACACTATCCCTGTATTCGGGACACCTCACACATGCCGAAATTTCAGTAAAGTGCATGAATGGGCCATGCAAAGAAGGAATCACGAAGAAGCGATATAGAGTGCAATCGAAGACACAAATTTAATCTCTAATCCATATAATGTTTTGCCCATATGTTCATTCCAATTTTTTCCCCTCTCGTGACTGGTAGACCCTCATGGATAGTATCGTAATTGACGGTCCCATCTGGTTTCGCTCCCACCCAGAACACCGCGGAGCGACTAACGGGCCTGATTGCAAGAGCAGATGCTCCAGATGAATTTTTCATCGACACAACCCCAGGATTAGCTGGGAGACCTACGTCCTGCGGGGGCGGTATGCGTGGAAAAAAGGTTTCCCCGCCCTCGAGATCATCTGATGCATGGACGTAAACAAAGAAACTGGTTCTACGATTATATAGACGTTTAGATTTCGAGTCCATGAAAGGTTCTGGTGAAGCGTCCGAATGTAGTCGGACCTGATGAGGGACACCGTAACGAGCTAAACTGAGTAGTTCAAAGTCGGGACTGCCCATTGAGCCAAGAAATCGTTGTGCTCGACTCAGTACGCATTTGACAGACGGATCATGCTGGTTGAGGACGGCTAGGCGCGGTGCCACTTTTTTCTTAACGTCTTCTTCGTTGACATAGAGTCTGTGGGTATAGTTCTGCCCTCTTTCATATCCCACCACATGTGTCAGTATTCAAGGAGGACGAGAGTCACGTGATATAGAAGAACTGGACTGTCTTACAGTATGGATGTAAAATAGGTAGCCTCAGCGGGGCTGATGAAATTCGGGATATGTATGAGGAGTGGTTCTTGTGACAGAAATTCTATCTGATAGCCATGGTCGCTACAAACGACATCGGTAGCAGAATCTCCTGAAAACCATGCACCGTGACTGATGAAGCCATAATTTCGCAGAATTACCAGAACAGAGAAGAATACAAGAGGCCAAAAAGCAGTTATCGAGCGGGTATTAAACTATCACAAGTATGAGAGTTTGGTTTTGAATTAGATAATTGAAGTGAGCTACCCTTGCCATTTCCAATGCTGTAGTACAGTCTCGATTAGGCTCTGCTTCAAACTGGTTGAAACGCAGTCGGTAGGTAGCAGTATGCTGCTGTCAGTTGTTGAAGGCAAAGCCAACAGCGAAAATTGAGTGTTGCAGAGAGAAAAGATAACAAATCTAGCATTTAAGAAATCCAAAGAATTGGTGTCAATTTTCGTGCTGTACTTGTTTTCCGTCTATCCGTGCACAGGAGTGTGCCCTTAACAACGATGCTGTGCTTGTCCCTGATTAAAAGAGGCGAAACATTATGCCTGTCTATCATAACAGGCCCATATCGCGCTCTACCGGGAGCCAAAGCTTCAGGGATTCAGCGCCTACGCTACCAAGCGAGACTCTTCCAAGTCGGGAATGAGGTGCGTGCTTTAGTATTTCTGGGATTCTGCATTAGCTCTTGGATAGTGCAGGGATATGTAGATAACGTTGTATTAGGGTGATAGTAGCACTTGCACTAAGTCTCCCTTCAAAGCTTGGCAGTAAGCTTACTTCTACCACAGTACGAATGTATTTCTCCTGGCATCTATAGTGTTAATGACTAATGACGTCGTCGGCGGCTAGTTGTCCAGTTCCTTGAGGGGCTGTTAAACTGCTACCTTTACATTCGTACTTCACAGGTCCGGATCTTGCTGCCATGGACAAAACAGTTGATTCTCATAGCAGCAGCCAGAAATATAGCGTGGTCAAAAATGAGGACTTTGAAGAGACATCATGCGAGGAGTCCGGTATTCAAAGAGCAGCCGCCTCAACTCTTGCAACCCATAAGTCGTCTCAGAGCACATGGTCTTTCGCCGCAAAATTTCTGATATCTCGTGAAGTCCTCGCTGTCCATCTTATGTGGTTGCTTATCTTAGTATTTTCAATATTTTGTCTTCGACTTACCACTTCGGACATGACTTGCACCAATTCTAGACTGCCGCCCGACGAAGTATTTGGAGAGAGTGCGTTTTATCAGTTTGAGAGAGGTATTGACATGTTACTAAATTCGCTGCAGTACCTTTTCGAGTTGTCAGTTGGGAGGAAGATAAGGGTTTCGTAAACTCAGATCCTATGGATGGCAAGCGCTGGAATCGGAGTCGAGAAAATGGGATTGACTGGACCCCATGGGACGACATTCATCCAGGTCAGTTGAATCGACCTAGGCCTTCAGATTTGCCTTGACTGAACTCTGTGAACTTGCCTCTAACTATCCCTTAGGATCATGGGTGAGAGTAAAGCCGTCCTCCAAGCTTGGTATATCTGGTGGTATTCCTTTGCGTGAATACTCGCGAGATGAATCGTGGAATACCGACGACGAGGGCTTTGCGCTATCAATGCATCACCAAATTCATTGTCTGGTATGCTTGGCTCCCAATGTACAGAATAGCCATAATTTGTTAACGTTTGAAAAACTAGGGCTTGATGAAGCACGTTTTCGTGAAATCTGAGCTAAATCAAACCGTTACTGCTCAAGATTATCGACATATGGATCATTGTGTTGAATACATTCGGCAGGTATGTTTAGCCTATGGAAATATGTTTCGGCTTCTCTTTGACTGAACTTACTCTTCTCTAGGCGATTCTGTGCAACGGTGACCTTACTCTTGAACCACTAGAGCCCGGGAGCACTCGAACTCGAATTGAATCCAATACATGGGGCTCGAAACATATTTGCCGGGATTGGAATGTGTTAAAAGAGGTGGTCTGGAAGCATACTACGATCGGCTGGGATAAGCATGGTTTTGTGTTTGATAGGGAGGCAAAAGAAAACGAAGTCAAATAGATTGATCGAGACTCATAATCAAAGGCTAGAAAAGGAAGCTGCAAAAGCACAGGTTAAAGCTGGCATGACATTGGCCCACTGAGAAAGGTGGATTTCTAGAGGCCACCCATTGTCCACCCGTTTTCTCGGGACTTTGCGCCAATTGTGTGCTAAAGGTACGGCCGTAGGCTTTAATATAACCCAATTTTGCCCCCGTTTCCCTGCACTTTGCCTAAAATCAGGCAGGGAATTATCTGGCGATCGAGTTCCTTCGGACTCTAGACTGAATCGAGGGTAACAAGCGCTGTTTTTGGTTATAGCATCCGCTCCTGTCAGCCCGGTTTACTGGGGGACCCACCAAGGAAACTTATATGCAGATCTTGTCACATACCACCCTACTATGTAACTCAACCAGCTATAGTACTGTACATGCCTTGAACAAGGGGTTCTGACCCGCTCAAACACCTGGGGTTTTCCGCGAGTGAAACGCCAAATTGTGAGCACTAAGGCGGTGATTTCTCATGCAAAAGCACTTGTCGCTTGCACCAACAAGCGCTGACGATTTGAATACAACGTTGGTGACGTTCAATATGCGACTAACTTGCGCCCTGCCAAATTACAACCCCACTGCCAGTATGAGAGAGAAATTGTTAGTATTGAATGATCCCCCCATGAATGAAAGCTCATTTTGTTCTTCGTCTTACCGCCCACAAGTTTAACCTTCGTTCATGGGTGGAGCGTAGGACTGTGCTGTATTAGTGCGCACCATCACGGCTTGATTTCTTGTCGTTGAAACCAATAAACAGCAAATAACTTTTTATTTCTATTTACCCCATGGCTGAACTTTTTTGGATTCGGAATTTCGTAGTTCTATTGGTGATTCCATTTCTCCCCTGGTCAATATCAGCAGCCAATGAACATCGCAGCTTCTCGGTAAACCAAGTTTCGAGAGCAGACAAAAGTCAGCCATTGAATATATCGACGAATTTTGCCCGAAATGTCCTTAGATATGGAGGGGAATGGCCACGCAGTGTAAGTTCTGCAGAGACGGCGTCTGTCTTGGCTTTTTCTCAGAACGAGGAATTTACGATTCCGGTTAGCGTGGGAGCTACTACCCTCCACCTTACCGTTGATACTGGCTCTTCTGACCTGTAAGTGGACGCATTTTGATTTTGAATTTGATATTTATGATCATAACATTTTGTCAGGTGGGTCTTTTCATCACAACTGCCGCAAGATCAGCGAGAAGAACATGCTGTATACAAGCCTTCAGTATACGCATCAAAATCATCTACACAGACTTGGGTAATCAGGTATGCAGATGGTAGTGCCGCGAGCGGCGCCCTCTACCATGATGTTGTTGGCATTGAAGGGATCTGGATAATGCAGCAAGCTGTTGAAATTGCGACAGATGTCAGCAAGAATCTTGCGCACAGCACTGGGTCAGATGGGGTTCTTGGACTTGGCTTTAGTAATCTTAACAAAGGTAGATTTATATTCACGAAACAGTACAGTTATGGTTTTGGTTTCTAAACTTGCTAACATTAGTGACCTAGTTAGACCGGAGCGGCAAAAGACATTCTTCGAAAATGCCAAATTACAGTTGAAACTGCCTCTATTTGCTGCTATGTTGAAGCAAAATGCTTCTGGAAGTTACGATTTTCGGTTTATTGACAAATCCAAGTATATTGGCGAGCTGAGCTATGTCGACGTGGACAGCTCGCGCGGTCACTGGAGCTTCAACGCCAGTGGTTATAATCTCGGAACTGGCGAGGTTATAAATGATCCTCTTGAAAGTGTCATAGGTAAAGTTTCATTTTTTCTCTATTCTAGATGACACTTATATGGCTTATAAGATAGCAGGCTAATTATCATATATAGACACGGGTGCATCGTTGATTTTTCTTCCTGAGAATATTGTGCAAGCATACTATGACCAAGTCATCGGAGCAGAAAATAACGCACAATTTGGAGAATGGACTGTACCCTGCTCCTCTTTTCTGCCATCGTTCACAACAATTATTAGGGAGTATAAAGCTGTAGTTCTCGGTGACATGCTCAAACTCGATCCTATTGTACCGGGCTCATCTCAATGTCTGGGAGGTATCCAAAGCAATATGAACGCCAGGGTTTCAATATTTGGGCATGTATTCTTGAAAACACAATATGTTGTCTTTGATGATAGGGGTCCTCGACTTGGTTTCGCAAGACAGTTTTAAGCAGCTATCTTCTTAACTACACGGAATACAAAAAGGATATGAGTGAAATCGTACGCATTAGTTGACACGACTATACATATGTAGAGCACTGGCATGCCATCCATCCCATATTTACGCAATCCATTTCTTAATCTGACAAGTGCTCCTTATGAGAAGCTAGAGCTGCCTTTCTTAAACCACTCTCGTGCTTTTCAGTAGCCCATTCACGAATTACGCTAAAATCTCTACAAGTATGCTCTACATCAAAATCTGGCGTGATCCATCCCTTTCTCGATGCATTTCTCGATGCTGGAACCAAAGGTGTTGGAGTCAGATCACCGTGGCATTGGATAACCTGGCGTAAGTGGTTTATGCAGTGGTCTATGACTAATATCAGAGCGCAACTTTTGAATGCAAAGACGGTGGCCTACCTATATGGAATCGTGCCCACCACTCTTCATGGAACCCTTGGGCTCGATAATAGTCAACGTCTTGTGCGATACGTATGGCATTTAAGCAATGTAGACTATGCAAAACACCCAATCTAAACTCTCATTAGTATACCACAGCTGCTAACCATAGAAAAGAGATTTAAACCTACCCAACCGTATAATGTCCCCGATACTTGTCATACCCGGATCGGTCAGAAACCTGTTTTGCTTCTTCTCGTGTAACAGCAATACTTTCATCTGTGCATTACAGTTATCAGCTTCTTTGAAACACAAATCAAGAACATATATTTGGATTGCATACTATGTATCAGAGCATGCCATGCATCGTCCATTTCTTTAGTCGGGAGGCCTACATAGGCAGGCTCGTCGGGATTGACTGTTGTGTACTGCTTCTCATTATCGTCGAAGCGGATGCCCCCGTAGAATTTGACTTTTTTAAAGCCGATTGCTTCTCGAGCAGGAGCTAGAAGCATTTATCAGATTCTGGTAATCTCTTTCGTCATAACCACATGAAACGCGTGCAGGTACGCAAAACGTCAGAAAAACCTACTCCATTCTGTGTCAAAACCAGTTTCATAACTATATTGCGGCGACATCGTTCGTTTGCTCTGGAAATAATCTCTTATCCCAATTGCAAGAAGCAGGAATGCCAGTATGAATGTTGTAAAGATCCATATATTAGGCTTCTGGGGTGAAAGGTGTTTCAATGACTTCATATGCGCACTATCGCTGGCCCTTTCAACCAGTGGATAGGATTCTTCCTCGCTATCCTCTTTGTCTTTCGAAGAGTGTAACATGATTTGCGTTCGGTTTATTTCCTGGGACGTCGATGGGACAGTGCTATGTTGGAGGAAAACACTCTAGGTCAAGGGTAAAATAAGTTTATTGTGAAGTTAGACTGAATATTGAGTTGTCTAATCCTTCGTCAGAATGTCTATATGGAACTGATTTTACAATGTACAAATTACCAACGATTGAGGTGCTATCCTTACCTATGAATAAAAGTTAATTTTTGGTGGCAAGACGCACATAAATTCTCCTTATTCACGGGAGGGGATAATATAACATGATGATAAAACTATACTGTTTGCGTTAGCATGTACGTCGAGAAACCGGTTTACGTGTCGATCCTCTCTGGGCTAACAAAAGAGGAATAGTGTACGAGTAAGCACGATGCACATTTGCAGTTCGATGGGTCTAGCTCGTTTCCACTTACTCTAATACCTCAGAGTGGTCTGTACTTAAGATAGGCCTATCAGAGCTTACCTTGGCAAATAGAAGTTATCCAGGAACTCCTCGGCCTGTCAGAAGAAAACAGTCACATAACGAAACTGCGCTTCAAATAAACTATACCGGCATACTCAACCTTGCTAGCACCAGCAATTAACCCCTGCTTAGTAGATTGTAGCACCCTGGTATATAAGAGCACCCCTCATACTGCATATGCCTGTCGTAAATGCAACCTACTCGGAGGTACCACCCCTTGTACTGCTGATCTCCGGTGAAGTTGAGAATCGAGAGATGAGAGACTACGCAACAGCAGCAATGGTTCTGTCCCTGTTTTAGGATTTGCGGTGAAGAGACCAAGCCAAATGATGCTCTTGGTACCAGACTCTGCATAAGGATTTCGATCCTTCGCACAGCAACACTCAAACAGGTTAATATTTTACGACCCTGGGCTTCTTACCCCGGACGTAGAGGGTAACGGAGAATGTCCACACATTCAGCATTCGCCATCTAGCATCTAGTGTAGATATATATATATAGTTTGTGTTGATACATAATTTCCGGGCATCCAACCTCTCTTCTCAAGCAATCACCTCACACTCTATCCTCAGCCTCCGTCCTCAAACCCTCACTTCGCCTTCTACATCCATCAAAACACCAACACCCGAATTTCCAACATTCGACTTCAGCTTTTCAACATGAAGTGGGCATTCATCTTCGCTATCGCTACCTTTGCACTCGGCGCTGCCGCAGCTCCAACGGAAACTGTTGATGCAGTCCCCGAAGCTCTCTACATCTCACCCATCAAATACGCCGAGTTCGAAGAAGACGTCGCCAAGTAGGCTTGGGATGATTGTTGGGTCTGCTATGATTGTTGTGTGATAGGCTTGGGTTGATTTGTCTGGGTCACAGTGAGGATATGGTTGTTTCGCAGAATGAAATAGTCTTTTGTGGTGGAGGTCTCGAGTAAAAGTCTTGGTGAAGGTTTTTCCGTACATCAAGGTTTCCCTTCATCCTAGAACAAATGTTAAGACTTTATTATCATCTCGATTGGTGATTTCTGTCTTACGTTTGTGATGAATCGGCCGCAAAGACCGCAAATTGCACCATATGCCAATGTGGGTTGCATATGGCCGCTCAGGGCTAGCCTATATAAGAACCCGTTACCTCCTGCCTGTAGTTAGTTCTTTGCTTGTAATTGTAAGGCTAGGTTGAATCTATACCTTGCCCATTTGCCAGTTGCTCAGAGAACAAAGTCTACACATTCTTATAAGCTCCCTGGGCTTGCCTGATGTAGTCGTTCGTCGAACGGGTGCGGTCATTGAACTGTTACTCCAGAAATCTCTACGTGCAAGCAAGTCTTTTACAACAAGAGAAAATGTCTCTCCACAATTGCAATTCCTTTGCAGATTGTAACGTCTCTTAACTATCCCTATCACTC
>LLKJ01000951.1:0-19587 GCA_002242865.1 Clarireedia sp. CPB17 | reverse complement strand
CGGTAAGACTGACGGTTTGACGAAGAATAGCGTGAATCAATAAGTGACAACGTTTGTAGAGAACCACCAGACTCTTGATCAGTACAGAGAATAACTTACTCTGAGTGTGTTTTCACTGGATTGGATCAGCTTGGGAACCCACCCACCCATTACCCAAATAGGTACCCAGCTGGAACGTGCCAGCCCTGTATTGGCCTGTACAATACGTAGTACACAACTACTGTACGTACTCCATTGATTAGTGTGGAGCAGGTATTTAAACCTTGTTCTTTCACGTCAAACTCTCTCCAATACAAGTATATAGGGGGAGGTTTGGACCTTGACAGATGAGTGACTGTCAACAAGCATAGTTTCGACTTCTTGCTGTTCCCATCCATTTCTACGGTCTACCCATATCAAGCTTTTAATATACGATGGCTACCACCAGCACTCCTTCCTTAAGCCCTGTGCTAATCACAGGCGGATGCGGGTTCATCGGCTTTCACCTCGTTAATTGTATTCTTGAGTCCGAACCGACTTGCGAGATCCACGTGTTAGACATCAACACCACCAGAAATCGAGTCCCCAATGTGACCTATCATACCTGTGACATCGCTAGTCTTCCTGGAGTTGAGTCAGTGATGTTCCAGGCACGTCCGCGCACCATATTTCACATTGCATGTCCAGACTGCATAGTGCTTCAGCCTTCGGTATTCCAAAAAGTCAACGTCGACGGGGCCCGCAACTTGATCTCCGCAGCTTTCAAAGTACGAACCGTTCAGGCATTTGTTAATACCTCAACATCATCGGTCATCCACGACAATATCAGCGATCTGATTGATGCCGACGAGGATCTTCCAGTCCTCCAATATCCAGCACAAAAGCGTGTTTACACTCTTACCAAAGCGGTCGCTGAAGGCGATATTCTTGCCGCCAACCGAAAATATGGCGACTCCTCAATGCTGACGACATCTTTACGTCCTGCCACAGCTTTTGGTGAACGCGATACGATATTCATAGGCAAGCTCGTGAATTCCTACCGCCAGGGAAAAGGCAAATTTCAGATTGGTGCCGGCAAAAATGAATACGACTTCATCTACGTCGGCAACGTAGCTGAAGCACATATTCTAGCAGCTCAAGCTCTTTTGCGCGCCTATGGAAAACCGGCACCACCGCTCGAAACTCGTGTTGATGGTCAATCATTCAATATTACTAACGATGAGCGAATCTTGTTTTGGGAGTTTCAGAGACGTATTTCTGCGGCGATTGGAGTTCCTATCAAGGACGAAGATATTAAGATCATTCCCAAGTGGGTTGCACTGCTTATGGCGGTTATTGGGGAGTATGTTGTTTGGATATCAAGTTTCGGCACCCGGCACGCGAGCATTACTAGGGAATCGGTTCGTCTGACAACCATTGTGCGCACCCTGAACGGCGATAAAGCAAAGAGAGTTCTTGGATATACTCCAAAGGTGGGTATTCTTGAGGGTCTAGAGAGAAGTGCAAAGTGGTTTGTGGAAGAAGCAAAGAAGGCCGAAGGTGGGAAAAAGGTCAACTGAATGTTGGCTTGCAAGGGAGAGGACAGGAATTCAGTTGAGGGGAACTCCTGTAATATATCTCATTAAAATGATCCTCCAGGTTGCTTTTTTGCATGCTATCTGGGGATAAGTAGCGGAAGCACCTCCCATGTATAGTGGAGGGTTACGGCAAGGGTACTGAGAGTCTGAGCCCATTCCCATCTGGAACATTTTCCCTGGGTATCACTCCAAGTTTGGCTCTTTTATAACTAGTCCATGATCTGCAACGAGCAACCTGCGCTCGATATAGCCGAATTCGGTACGCTTCAGACGTGTTGGATGTTGGCCACAATGAAGAAGAGAGACTTTGACGAACAGCAAGAATGGATAAGAAATGATTTATCGAGGAGTATCGATTTGATTCCAGTACCTAAAGCGATGATATCGATCGGGTGAAATTAAATGAGCGTGCGGTGCAACAGGAAACGAAGTGAAGCAGAGTGTTCGGATGCTGTGGAAGAGAGTCAAGAGACACAACTTAAGATTTCCAACATTTCTTATTTTACAGACTACCATGTTATTCGTCTCTATTTTCCTTTCCGCCTCAATTCTCCACACATGTGGATGCAAACCTCGAGGCAGAATTTTGGCGCCGGCAGCTGGTCGGCAAGAAGGTCACTGTTCCTGGCCGGACCGGAATTTCGGGGCAGTGCCGATTACGTAGGAGACTCACGTTGTTGGTGAGGTCCGAAGGATCACGTTTCCGTGGGTTATTGAGGATAACGAAAATAGTAATTTGTCAACTTTTTTGCTGTCTCCAAGTCAACACATAGTTTGATAGTGGTCTTCGTTCACTAGAAGCAGCACCGAGAAAGCTTTATGAATTCCATGACCAAATTCGAAGAATTCGATAGATGAGATGAGTGACTAACTTTTAAAATGTGCAACTGTCTTCAGATCGTTGTTCTATTCAAAAATGGAACGTAAATACATAATGTGTTGATACTTTGAATCGTCCTTTTCCACCTTTCCACATCTACCCACTCCCATCTGTTTTCCTACTACGGAAAAACCGACTCATCTTCCTCGCCACGTAACTTTTCTTGCCATTCTTATCTTGTCTTCTCTCCTTCTTCTTCTCCTCTCCCTGCTTCGGAGACTTGTTATCGCGATGTTCATGCCTGCTTGTATGCTGATGCCCACGACGTTGCAAGAGATGTGCTAAGTCGGAATCGCCGTAGCTTTCTATCCGGCTTCCTGCTCTGCCGCCTGTTTGAGGCTTGGAGCTAGTCTCGTGTTTGGAACGACTCTGCTGCAATTTCTTTTCTTGGGCATAAGGATCAGGCTCATTGGTTTTAACGTGAGACGAAGACATCGCAAATGAGTAGGTCAGAGGGGTCTTAGGAAGTGATTCGTAGCGAAGTCCTGGAGCTTGGAAATTAGAGTATGTATCAGAGAGAATATGGAATACTTGTAACTATGTGAGATTGAGACTCGAGAGATACATTGTGCTTTATAGAATTATCCTCGGCGAAGGCTGCCTTGCATTGACATTTCCTTCTGGCTTCCATCGGTATTGCCTTTCATTTTCCATTGAGGTTGCCTTCCGTTTTGCTTTGGACATTCCTAATTGAGAGCTCCCATCAGAGGCCCTGCAGAATCGATCCCTGATGTACTGTACTGTAAGACAAAATAGGTAGTCGAAAGGTCCTTTCGGTCCATGGAAGCAGATTCTGTTGGAAAAATTCTGCATATAGCTTTGGTCCCGGCCATGACTTATTGATTTTGATGCCCACAGGCCGTCCAGGCAGCCGCCATTCACTCATCGTATTTCCTCAAATTGAAAATTTCCGGGATAGAATTCCAGTTGATCAGCATGCGCTTCCAGTAATATGGCTATGGCGTAGTTTTGTGTGAATATCAGAAAGTTTTGCATGTTATGACTTCATTATGTTTGAAGATCGAAGTTCAGGAAGGGAAAGAACTTCCATTGTTTAAACGTTGTTAAACGTGACGTCCCTGAACTCAGAGCACTCCCATTTCGGATATTTTGTTGCACATCTCAAATTTCGAACATGCGCCCTCCGGGTAGTCAGCTGACGAACCAAATGATTATATGGTCTTTTTGAAGTTTCTGTTCTGGCTGGGAGTCGAATCCATTTCGAGGGTTGAACCCGTTGTTGTTTTGCGATATGCAACATTTGAGTGTCGATGTCATGTGGAAGATGCTCACATGACTTCGGGAGATCTCCGAATAGAATTTAGCTTGGAAAGAGAGCATAAGTAAACAAGAAAGGAAAGAACGCGCAGGAGGAGTAACAAATCATGAGCCAAGCCTGAGAAAGATTCTTCTTATTTTTGTCCAATGCGCCCAGTTCACTTGGAGCCAGGATGGAATGATGATGATTATGATGATGCAAGACAGGACAACCACTCGGTTTGCGGTAGACATCATGCGTTCAGAAAATCAGTGACTACTGTTGGGCTCCAGAACAGTTAATTGATATTCTCCAGTACTACAGGATAGCTGTCGAAGATCACCGCGGTCTCGGGCTTTTGACGTGTATTTTGGGTAGCTAGGTAACCTGGGCTGGTTGTGTTAGATATTCACTGTTCAATAACATTATCGAACGGTGGTATGAAAGGCAGACTGAAAAATGGGATGGTACCAGGAACTCGATGTGCGCATATGAAGTTCTGACTAGAGACTTGGAAATGCTTTCTTCATGCGTGCTAGTAGCCATTGACATCAACAGTCAATCTGTGTTACATTGTCGGGGAGGCGAAAATGGAGGCTGCAGAGTCTAGTGATTGTAGATTGAGTTCCTTGACTACCAACGTACGAGTGATTTGGTGAATCATTGTGACATATGCAATATGTTCATGGCAGCCACCAGAGAGGGGAAGCAGAACTGATGGGCATTTCCCAAATAGAGTAGTACTACTTCTTGTATTCGAACAATGACGAACAGTGGAAGGTAGTCGCCGTGGCTAGCATTAAGCTTTGAGCCGTGCGTATGACCACCAATGGCAATTAGTGAGAGGGAGAGCTCAGCTTCTAGAACGACCAATTATCTAGCAACTCAATTCGTACACCAACCCACGTAATATCCCGTATCCAACCTCGGCAATCCCATTCCAACCCAGCCTAGTCAAAATTGAGTAATCAATGCTTCCATATTCTTCTAAATTATTGAAATCGTGGGATGTGGGGGTACCCCAAAGAAAGGGTGCTGACGTGATGCGGAGCTGCGCGGAAAAGGAGATCGGACAACTGACGGACATCACCACACGAAGCGGTGTGGTGTGATGTGAGATGAGCAAACATGTTTCCTTGGAAATGCAGCCCTAAAGGAAAGAAAACAGCGGAGATAAGCCATGCCACTTGGCGTGGAGTGGAAGAAAAAGAGACGTGTCGAGAAGAAAGGGCGTGGGATGAAAGCCGGATGTTGAGGCTCAGCTCAACGGAATATTTTTCAGGCCCACTAGCACGGCGAAACCTCAAGTTTAGTGAAAGCGCTTCCATTTCATCTAACTTGCTTGCGATCGGAACGCTTCTCTAATATCTACATAAAAGGATAACCCGCCCATCAATGGGATGAGGCTGTTACCAAGATCTCTCGTGCTTTTCCTTCCCTTCCCATCCAGCAAGTGTAAAAAAGTCCCAGTTCAATTCTCCATCCCAACCTAGACAAAGCCATGCCATAATAAAAGAGTCATATCCGTAACGAGTAAACCAAAGCCAGTTCAATGGAACAAATGGTTGATTGAAAACGCAAACGAGAAAACCTTGCTTCCTCCCCTTACTCTCCTGCCCATTTTCCCAAACTCCCAAAATCAAAAAGCCAATATCCCAATGCACGCGTGAGCGATCGATCGATTAATTCTGATCTGTAATAGTGTTCTTTTTTTGTGCTGATCTTCCACCCCCGGGTTGTCCAACATGTAGCATCAGGCAGTGTTTACCTATCTGTAGATGCGAGATGGTAACCAGGTTGCGAGAAGATCAACGCTTGTAATGAATGAATGACGAAAAAGTCGAAGGCAGATGCTCCTCGTAGATGAAAATTGTCTTCGAAGATGCGGTGTGACCATGCGCGCTAATATACACCACGTCTGCGTCTCTTCCCCTGTGTTAAGCTTCGACACATCTATCGTCGACAAGCAGTGCTCCAGCTCTCGGCGGGGAAGTTGACTGGGCTTGGTGGCGGAGGAGCCGGAGGAGCATACTCGTTCTCATTGAACATGTATGGAGTCTTGGACTTTGTGTTTGCCTTGGCGGTGTCAAGGTAGAAACTAACGTCTTCGCTGAAGGTAGAGGTGAGAAGCGGGGATAGACCGCGACGAGGAGTAGGAACGGCCATGGTGGCTGTTGACGTTTGAGAAGGCATAGCGTCGGTTGATACGTATGTATTGAAGGGATATGGTGTATGGAAAGGTCTGATGGAGAAAGTCTGGTGTGTTTGTAGGTTGAAAGGTTGAAGTGAAGGTGCGGCTTAGGGAAGGTGTAAAGGCTGGAGACCTATGACCTTTATGTACTTTCTTCAGATTTCCCCACGGGATTTGTGGATATGAAGTGAACTGACAGACTGGGGTCAGTTTGGGGGTTGGTTGGAAATATGGGGGATTCTCAGCTGGGGTCCGAGACTCACCAGAGAACGTTTATATCTCCGTATGGGGTAATGGAAGATGATATGTAAGCGCTTACGATCCTTCTGGAAGGATTGAATTCTCGTGAATTGAGGTTACAATTGACGCTTTTGCAACAAACAGACGCTCTACTGAGGCGCACCGAAGAGCAGGCAAAGATAGGAAGCTTGGTCAAGAGTTGAAGGGGCGAAGCTTAGATGAGCAATCCAACAAACAACAGCAGGATTTTTGATGAAACGGAGATTCTTGAAGCAAAGTAAGAAACTTTTCCTTTTATTTTCAGAATGGGGGCGAGCGAGTGAATTTATCTGAAGAATGAAATTTTCAATACGAAACCCTGTCAGTTTATTTATTATCATATCCGGTATGACTTAGGTATGACTCTCCCTTTTCGATGGCACAGACTGTGACAAAAGCATGCCGAAAAGAAACAATTTGAAAGCAAAGACAGCACATCCCTTCGGCAAGCCGCCGCCTTATTAAGCCTCGCGCAAGAATGGTGTTATTCTCGGTACCTGCTTTCTGGTCATGCCACGCAAGAACTAAACATTAATGAATATTGTTTTCAAATCAATTCCTCAATGGACGATTCGTATTCCTGAGCAAGTTCAAGGATTCTGGTGTGACGATTCTTCCGCACGTCGCGCGGCGAGGACCTCGTACTGCAGTGGTTTGATACAGGTGTAGATTGTAATGAACGAACCGCAAGAGGAAGTAATCAGAAAGAAGATTGGAAAAGGGAAAAAGATCAAATTTCCGGTCCACTCTTCAGCATGGGCCCCAATGACACCGCACCCGGGATTCCACAATTATCGCTCCATTGCAACCATGCGCAGGGAGATGGTTTGTATCCGAGCAAGGTCTTCCCCAGTTCCTCGGCTCGTGTTCGAGCTGCTTCCAGCCTTACTACATGAAATATCCTGGCATAAGGCAGTTTTCTTGGTTTTCTGATCTGGATTCAAGAGGATTTCGTGAGGCTGGCTAGGAATCTTTAATACATATCTGAATTAGAGAAAGTTGAAAACGGAGCTAGACTTCTAATTCTCGCTTAGTCCATCGAATCCGTCATCCCGCTACATCTATGGTGCAAAGCACCGGAGATCGAAAGCCAACGAGTAAGTATCATACTCGCCGCTCACGGCTGGAATGGAACTGACTATTATTCTATCGAGCGTTGCGATTATACTATCATTTGACTGGTCTCTCGCTCATGTTGTCTGGCGTTCTGTGCGTTACCATCCATCCCATCTCGCATTGCGCATCCGATGCACTCAAGATTTGGTACGCTGTGAGCAAATAATCCTGTGCGTTAATCACATCTCTTCTCTTGTATGGCTCACTTTCTCTCTTCTTAACCTTGGAACCGTGAATGGAACTGGCGGTGAAGAATGTCATTTACGAATCAGAGAAGTAAGTGTCGTCAGCGTTCACGTTAGGCAGTAAAGTACGAAGTGCCAGGGATCCTACATCGATAATATTCTTGGTTGGAAGATAAATTCTTCCCATTTTTCCATTCGTCAATGGCATTCTCTATCCGAGCTTGGGGGAAACACATTCGTGAGGAACGGAGTCCATATTCAGCTTGGTTGTGAAGCGCTTGGTAGACACGGTAGAACTAGGAGCGCGCGGATGTTCTCGTTCATGCAACTAAACTGGACGTAAAAGTAAAAGTGATGCGTAGGATGGAATGCATTGGACGTACGGTATCGGATATGCCAGATTCATTTGGCTTTCACTAACCCCCACATTTGTGATTTGTCGAATCTTGGGGAAGGAATGCAAAAGGAGAACTTATGCTTCAAAAGTGTGGGGTAAAAGGAATGCTTGTTAGCATCTCCTTTAATTTCTTGGCGTGCACCCTTGCAAATCACTTCCAGACCCGGCTTTTTGCTTGCTATGTGAACTTTGAAATAACTTATGACATGATTTTGATCATGTCTAACCAAGAAACTTTGAGCTGTCCTCCAAAGATGTCTGAGGCGTATAGATCGTATATACTCCGGAGCTGATTCGATGGGAACGGCATTTTTACTTTTTGTTTGCAGCTTTAACGGCTTCCTACGGATGCTGGAACGGGCCCTGCCTTCCGTAATGTGCAAACAGAGCTCGAAACAATGAAGAAGGGATGATGAGGTGAGCTGGAAGTGAGGGAAGGAGAGCGGGCGCAAAACATCTAAAGTATCGTAAAAAATGCTATTTTTAACTCCTCCCACGATGATTCCGTACGGGATGCTACGATGCATTCCATATTGCAACTTACATCGTCACAGTCAGGCATCAAAGGCAGAAACATCTGCTCGGCAGCAACACAGCCATGGTCTCACCAATGGTCGCTCCAGAGGCAACAATGTACGATACAGTAAGAGCGATACGCCATACACATCTAAATGAAGCTTTGCGGGAGTGACTTCACAAGAAACTTTAGTTTCGCGCTCCAGTTGATGTAAAGCTATTAGGTAAATCATCCTGTGTTCAATGCGAGGGCGGTACTTGACTTTGTCGGTACGAGCTGGATCCGGGGAACGGGATTCCCTACAAGGACTAAAGGGGAGTGGTAGCAACCTCCAAGATCGCCGAAGATGCCGAACCATTTATCACGTTCTAACCAACTTCTTGGGATACCTTTTAGTTGCAGCTGCTTTTAGAGCAAATCTACGAATTCATAGAAATCGGCTCCGTCATACAAGTCGCCTACGTAGGGTAACATGCGGAATATTCTCAAACATCCAACCGGAACATTGGAAGTTCTAGAAAGCAATTACCGATATCTCACTACCCCTGAAAAACACGCTATCCACCGTTGAAGCCCCACCCTTTATGAACATCATTTTGAGATGAACGTCTCGAGCTATCTACGTAAATACTTCACCCCTTTTGGTCCTTCCAGAAGTCTTCTTGAATCCTCAAACATGATTCATCGTCCTTCAATCAAAGTTTCACTTCTTCTCTCCACACACTTGTCATCTATCTCAGCAGCAGCAGAGCTACTATGGCTTTCCCCTCTAGTTCTGTCTTGCATCGAGTCCTCCACTCAAGACATTCAATATCCATGTTCTATCAATATTCTCCCGCGCCACGGAACCTCCGCGATGGACATCAGTCAATCATCAATCAATCCACACACATCCACAAATAACGGGTATTGCATGCATAACAGTCACCTAGCTTCCCGCCTCTTAATTACGTTCTCAACGCTTCATAACCTTCCGTCAATCACATTTCACCGGATCCAGACATCTGGACAAGTTCAGAATCGAAGAAGCTCAACACCACATCCACATTGTCAACATTCCCCCCCCCTTCTTCACGAACGAATGCGACCTGTACCACAACTCGACAACAGTACACCCCCATTATCGGCTTCATTGGTGGACGATAGTCTTGGGTCTCCTTCCTCTGCATCCCTCTTAATCAGTGCTACCCACCTTTCCCTCAGCATTGATCCTTCTAATATCTCCACATGTCGTTATAGTTATGGCATTATAGCTTCATGTCATGTCACCCATCTCATACTACAAGTTGGAGACCCAAGATACTCTTATGGCTTTCTCCTTGAACTTCATAAGCCATCTAGTCGCTCAACGCGTTCACTTCAAAATGCCGTAGGACATTCTGCGCACGTACGACGTTGCAGTCGGGCATCTGATAGCAAATTTTCCAGGAGCATACATTTCCACATCTGTCGTGTGACACGCACGTGTTAATCATTAGGCAATGAGAAACAACGACGGCAGAATGCAACTTCCTTCTGAACACCAGCGTGGGATGCTAAGAAAGTTCTATTACTCTCCAATCGATCGTCACAGCTGTCGTGGTATCTTGTGCTACTTGGGTTCACGAGAGTGAGAGTCGAGAATAATACAACGGCCCAATCCCCCACACACAGAAGTTACAGAACCGAGCAACCTTACGCGGTAAATCTCGATTGCGCTAGAAGATACGACATATCTCCTTTCGTATCGCTACCCGCTGCCGGCAAGCGAATTGGGCGGTATATAATCTGCCGCTAATTACCTTAGAGCAACCAACCTGCTGTCACGACTTCCTTGGGTATCGGCGACGTGGGTAAGTAGCAAACACACGAATAGGAAAGTCGAAATCTTATCCCTCACTCCATTTCTGTCACTTCCCTTACTCCATCTCTGTTACTCAATCTTCCTCGCCTTGCCTGTTCTGCACTTTTCCTCTTCCGCAAACATGTTCGTGAACTCAAGGGGTTGCATAGCCGATGCTACCATTTCCTCAAATCGACATTCTTCTTCTTTCGATTCTTATCTCTCCTTTTCTGATCGTTCGTTTTCTCCCTACCTCAGACCTTGAGATATTCCATTTCATGCCATTCAATATTGGGAGCATGCCAGAAGTGTTAGGAATGTGGGGGTTGATGCTAGGGACTTCTTTTATGCCTTGCAATGGAGGATTGAAACCCCTCGATTACCACGGCTGGTGTTTTCTACAAACCAGATAGGAAGTTGAAATGAGCAGTTCTTAGTAGGCGGATGCAATGGAAGCCCATTATCATCCAAGCAACATCGTAGCTCGACACTTATCCGTCACTAGCATTACCTTCATTGCAATCCCTCTTATGCTGCAGACAATCTCCATACATATTCTTAGTATCCTCACTACTCAAAAATGCATCCGCAGGATCGCAAGGAATACAGCATTATTAATGATTTTCCCGAACTTCCAATCTAACATTTGACGTCTGGCATTGGCCGGGACAAACGTATCCTAAAGGAGAGATGTTCTAGAAGACTCACCCATAATCTTGGGGATACTGTGAAATGTGACGTCCAAATGCCACGGGAATCAGGCCCGATGAGCGGGTCAACTAGCAGTAAACTGCTAAATTCTCACCCAGTCGATTTTGCTTCAATGAACTTACCTTTGGGTTTCTACAAAATATACAGAGCAGATACGCGATGCGGGATCTTCTCATCACCTTTTCAGCGGCAGTCCACATACGTTCTCTGCAACAATCGAAAGTTTCAACACACAGTGACTGGACCAAGCGATTCCTCCAAACTCTGGTCCGTGGGCGGAAGAAGGGAACAATCCTTCTGGCAAGCAGAATTACGCTTCGAGATCAGCTTCCCAGGCTTTACTGGAGTTCGTAGAGATCTGAGGTCGTGTCTCAAACATGTCCCAAGTGTATTAAAAGACTTTCATCACACTTCAATCACCCACTCACTAAGAGGTCATTGCACGCATTGTGCAACGATCTGACAAAACACCTAGGTAGTTCCCGAGGCGTAATATTGACAAATATGCTTCGATTTTATTCTACGCGGTGCAGGATGATGGATGTGCTTTCCCTCATTGTAAGAAGTAGTTTCGAGCATTGATACTCGAGCATTGGTGTATGTATGTATTTATATTACTTCCAGAGATGCTCACTCATCACTTCACCCAATCCATTCTTCACAACATCATTCACACAATCATGTCACGAACCCAATAAAGAGACAGAAAAATAAACGCTAGTATTTTGCATTCAGTCACTAACCTGCACAATGTATGACCTATAGGATGCAATCGTGCCTATGTACCTATTTCCCTTATCCCCTCCCACTTCCCCCCAGTCGCACTACCAGCAACCGATCCCCCATCTCATGAAAAAGCCATGCAACCCAAATGCAACAGAGTTGAGTACCCATCCCCCCTTCCTTCCCATCTATCCCATGAAGAAACCCCTCCCAAACCCAAGTCCATGCATGCATGCAGTCCATCCCAGCCCCATACAAGGAAAGAAAAAACAAACAACCCACTCGTTCATGCGTGCGTAAGTGCGAAAAACATTAAAATGCACCGATGATCCCCAATCCCAAACGCCAATTTTAAAAAAAGAAAATCGTAATGTTCCTCCCGTTCCCGGTGTGATTCGATTTAACCTGATTTAATCTTTCGTGCCCATGTTGTAGTGAAGTAATAAAGAAGATGGGCAAAGTCCTAGCGCTAGCGGAGTTGTAAAAGCTGCTCCGCATTTTTTCGTATGTGCAATTGCTCCATTAATGATATGATTATGTTGAAGAAGACTGGCAACGCAATGGCTATATCTGTGCCACAACGTATGCATATCCGGGTCTTAAAGCAGGCCCAGCTACCCATGAACTGCTCACTCATAGTTCACGGTAATCACTCGGTCTCGCCCTTCTCTGTCGTCCTACATGTCTGTGTGGATTGACTGGTTTTCTGAAATACGCATTGTCCTCCTCGTTCGGCAGTGGTTCGGCGAAAATGGTCTTCTGTTGATTTGGGAAGCCTCCTGCAGCGCCGCCCATTCCTCTCCCCACTCCGTTCATGTTCCCATTCATCATATTCGGTATGTTGCCA
The DNA here is from genome assembly GCA_002242865.1 of Clarireedia sp. CPB17. Lineage (NCBI taxonomy): Eukaryota > Fungi > Ascomycota > Leotiomycetes > Helotiales > Rutstroemiaceae > Clarireedia > Clarireedia sp. CPB17. Next base: position 7,105 of record LLKJ01000951.1, on the reverse strand, counting down.
TTCATCATAGGATTCATGTTGCCGAACGCGTTTCCATTGTTGAACATAGGCATATTATTCATACCCGGAAAGCCCATGTTCATCATAGGGTTCATCATCATGGCGTTCATGCCGCCGCCCATGTTGAAGCCTGTCATCATATTCGGCATGGGCATATTAGGGGTGAAACCATTGTTGTTGAAGAATTGAGGTGCCATGTTCATGGCTTGCATGTTAGGCATGTTTGGGAATCCGTTCATACCCATCATATTCTGTGGCTGTTGTGGTGTCATGGCTTCTTTTTGGCGCATAGCTTTAGGACCTTTTGGAATCTTCGGGTTCTCCAGCAACTCATCGGCTGGGCGTTTCTTGCCCTTTGGCTCTGATGGTGCTCCGGGAACCGGTACTGGAGTTGCTTGCTTGACTTGCTTAGGACTACCTTTTACGGCTTTGGAAAGCTCGGGCACTTTGACCTTGGGCGACTTGCTGGAAGCGGGCGACTTGTCCTTTGCTGCAAGATTTGATTGTTTGGTGGGTGGCGTTGAAGCCGATTTGGCCTCGGGCTTTACGCTTGGACTCTTAGATCTCTGTTCTTCTCTTTCCTTCTTAGCAGCATTGTTCTTCTCTTCCAAGTAAGTCTTAATCTTTGCAGTTGTCTCATCGTCAGGCTTCAGATCATCAATCAACACTCCATCGGTCTGACAACCTGGGCATGTGAAATCGCTTTCGATAAGAGCATTAGTAATGCAGTCATTGCAATACGTCTTCTCACAACAGGGCGTCTTCATTGGGTCTATGAATATTCTCTTGTCGAGTGGGCATTCCAGTCCTCTATCCTGCAATTCCTTATCTCCCTGAGCAGCGGCTTTCTGAGCAGCAGCAGATGACTTTGTTTTAGCCTGAAATTGTTCCCATGATGCTTTATCAGGCTCAGCAATGACAAATTCTCCCTCCGCATTTACCATGACACCAGACGGAGGCTTTGTGTCATCCGTAGAACCATCAATGCTAAGCGCAGTTGGCTTCTCTACAGTCTTCAGGAAAGACCTCGGGATACCAGTTGTGCGCTTGACACGAGGCTTGTTATCGAACTCCGGGTTGTCATTCGTCGGACAGACCTGGATCCAATGACCCTTCTCGCCACACCGATAGCAGATATAACCTGTCGGGGGTTCGTGATCTGGAACGTTTGCAGTAGGCTGGGCTTTCTTGCCACCGGGTCTAAAGATCGGCGTTTGACTAAGGTATGTTAGAACATGTGCATGCTTGAGAGAAAGTCTTGACTTACTTGGCCATTTCTTCTTGCTGAGCAGTCCATTGCTCACTCTGTGCCTGGAACATTGCTGCCATGCGTTGCTCTTCGGTCATCGCACTATTCATCTGAGCCATACTATTCGAGACTGGTGCAACCTTTGTATTCGACGGCTTTGCCTGCTCCTTGCGTGATGCATTCTTTTGGTTTATTGGCATCTTTCCTGACATGTATCTTGCAGCCCTTCCTGCTCCGGGCTTGATGGGGGGTAATCGTCGAGCAATAACAGAGGTTGACCGTGGGATGATAGTAGTATCGTCATCATATTCTAACCCGTTAGTATCATATTCCCAGTCACGAGAGAAATGATGCTTACCTTCGTTGCCGTCTTCATTATAAATCGCGAGGTCAAAATCGGTTCCATCGCCTAAGCCACTCTTGATGATGATATCACGTTTGAGCTCAAATACAGAGATACCAGTACCATCGAATTCCACTCTGGAAGGCTCCTTCTGGGATTTGAATTTGAAGAAAACTGAGGACGACATGATTGCTGTTGGTTGGTAATGTTGAAAGACTGAAGTTGTGAAGGAAGTCGTAAATCCTCGTCGGGGGATTCAGACTCTGAATGGTGTGCAGAGAACAAAGCTACTCTGAGGGACACAATGAATCAAGCAAGGTCTTGATGATCAGTAATTGTGATGGAGAGGGGAAGGGGATAGTTGTTTCGTGAATGCGACCGATGCAAGATCAAGATTCTTCTTTTTTTCCGTTCAAGGGAACGAGGTGAAAACAAATCTGATTGCGATCACTGGAGGTAACTCTCTGTGGCACAGAAAAGGCTCTGAAAGGAAATGATTATACAAGATTGCAGATATCCACTGCTATTGAAGATGTCCTTGAAGACAGATGATTCCTCCGCGACCACACGACACAACCAAGACGATCACACTCTTCTTCTTTTGCTTCTTTGTATTATTTTCCCTTCCAATACTTGATTCCCACCCCAGAATTCCTAGCGGCGTCAATTATTAGCTCGTCGGGTCTTATCTTGAGGAGCGATTCGTGATGGCGTTGATGTCGAGTTTGCAGAAAAGAAGGCGTGAATAGAAGAGAGATGAAGTGACGAGAAGGATTTGAAGGGAAGGTGACAAGTTCTTTGTACAGCGGATGAATGACTAATCATTATACGCTAGAACTAATGCGGCGACTGATAAATCTTATAATGATTCACGTGATGATAAGCCGATAACCTAAGCGAGTTGCGAGAGGGAAATCAAAATCCGATAAACTTCCCAGTTGACAGGAGATGTAAACGCAAGTGCGCTCCTTTGGATCTCCGCTTTCGGTCGGCTTCATCGATCCCCCTCAGCGTCTATCCTAAAACAGCGAAAACACAATCTTATCCTTGGCCAGGCCGCTAGGGAAGCTCAGGACGGTTCAGCTCGACACTTCCGCTCCAACATAAACAATCATGCTCCCAGTGGCTCCCTGCACCCCCCGGCTCTCCCCTTTGTATGGCCAGGTTTTACTCTCCTTATTGCTTCACACACGCGTTTCCTTCAGCCTCAAAGTTCACTGACATATCCGTATCTCACCACGGCCCTGGCCCAGGAGAGCTTCTCTGCTCAGAAGCAACAGCTGTAAAAACTCCTTGTCCTTCCATAAATTAGTTCAGCGACTAAATTAGGGGCATCCATTTCTCGTCTGACTTTCGTGAACTGTAGGAAGATTTCCTTCCACAAACACAAGTGTTTACTCACGCGAGCAGTAGAGTTCTGCAGATTGAGAAGGCGGTTGGACGATAACGCATGATAGCCTTTCTACCCTGAAGATGTATGAACGTGTCGAGGTAGTGGAGACATTGGGTGCTATCATTGGTTTGCTTAGGTTGCATCCAGACGCGATTGGGATTCTTCATTGGGTTCTAATCTCACCATGTATGCACTACCCCAGCCCAATCACACTGTATTTGTTGTATAGTCTAGGATCAGCAGCTGGCCACCATCCGTGTCGCGACTCGCTATGCATAGTTGCTCGGCCCTGAAGCCAGAATGGTATGCTAAGAGATGGGAGCACCCGTCCTCAACGCTTTTAAATTCTTTTTTGGACACAGAGAATTCTCCTACAGAGCATTGAAATTTCTCAAGTAGAAACCTCTATGTAGGCTATATAGGTCTGCTTGCCCATCCCAACACGATCCACTTCTCTTTAATATCTTGTCGCGTTGCTCTCTCTCCTCTCTCTCCCGCTTGAAGCAGAAACGAATCACTATCCACCTGCCCCTGAACGATAATCTATACTGGTGGCAGACCAAGTAGTTGCTGCGAATCTCATGTGCCCAATTTTTCAGCATCTCAACAACCCTAGCTTCCATGTTTGCGTACTATCTGTAGGCTTGTCCTCTTGATAGTTTCTAGTCTGAGCTAATCTGAATTATTTAGTAGATCTTGATTAAGTCCCTTCTTACGTAATCATAGAATGTCGGGCGCCGAAGCCATTTTGGTCTTGGGGGTGATTTCATCGATCATTGCCATTATCGACGGAACCAAAAAGTTTTATGACGCTGCTACAAACAAGCAAGGTCTCCCCGAAGCATTTCGCGAGGTCGCAGATCGACTACCAATTGTTAGGAATATTTTGAGTTCAGCAAAGGAATATATTGCTCATGGAAAAATTGGTGAAGATTCGTGTCATGGAGTAACGCACATTGTACAAGGTTGCGAAAAGAAGGCTTCGAAGCTAGATGAGCTATTCCACAAGCTTATCCCCTCAGACGGTGCCTCGGATCTGAAAAGATACTACAAAGCTGTCAAGGGATTAGGGAAAGGAAATGAAGTGGAGGGTTTGATGAAAGGAATGCTAGAAGATGTACAACTCTTGGCTAGCGAACGCGGAATGAAGACAGCCACACAAGAGCAGATTACCAAGGCTATCACAGAAGTATCAGCTATCCCAGCTTCTGTGCCGGAGCACATCTTTCAAGAGACCGGGTTTACAGCTAACAATTCTGGTCCTGGTACACAAACAAACTACCATGCTCAGGGTGAATATATCGCTCAGGGCCAGGCGCGACAGTACAACTCTGCTGGTGGAGCGATGAATTTTGGTAAGGACTAAACCTAGCTAGGTGGTGAACTTCTATAGCCAAAGAAATTATCACTACTTATCTCAAATCTTGTATCTTCATTCTTGATAGAATCATGCTAAGTATCCCGAAAGCGAGTTTAGGAGGCCGCGAAGACGAAGCGGATGCCTGCTTATCAACACTATTCCTGACCGACCCACTCGATGATCGAGCGAAACTTGTACAAACAAAGGGGTTGAGAGTCGATGGTACATGTGAATGGATTCAGACTAATGAGCTCTATGTATCATGGCTTCGTTCTGATTCACAATTACTATGGTTGTCTGGTGGCCCTGGAAAAGGGAAAACCATGCTCTCGATCTTCCTCGCTGAACAGCTTGAGCGGACTGCAAAGGATTCACCAAATACCCTGTTCTTACAATATTTCTGCGATAACAAGAACGAAAAGCATAACACAGGCGTCACCGTTATGAGAGGACTGTTGTATCAGCTTTTACAGCAGCAGCCGAAATTGTTCGATCACATTCTGCCGAGTTTCAAAATCCGAAAGAAATCTTTATTCGACACTTCATCATTTGAAACGATGTGGAGAATTTTTGAGACCATCCTTCAGGATCCTGTCACTGGCGCAGTGTACTGCATTCTGGATGGTCTTGACGAGTGCGATGAATACTCAGCGGAAGTGCTTCTAGGGAAATTTAGAGGCCTCTTCTTGCCAGAAACCAAGCCATCTCATCATCTCAAAATGATTGTTGTTAGCAGAGAGCTTCCACAATTCATACCAGCACTTCTAAAAGGCGTGCCTCACATACGACTGGATCCAGATGCAGATAGTGAGGTTAATAATGATATCCAACGATTTATTACCGAGAGGGTGGAGCAGCTCCCTGCATATAAACTATGTTCAGACAGTTTACGTGCCTATATGAAGGAGAGATTCGAAGAGCGTGCACAGGGTACATTCCTATGGGTCTCATTAGTCGCGAAAGCATTGAAAAATTGTGGAGTCACAGAAATTGAGAGAAAACTGGACGAGTTTCCGCCTGGCTTGGACGAGTTGTACGCTCGTATGCTACTTCAGATCGATATTAGTCGACGAGAAATTGCCGCTAAAATGTTGCGCTGGGTTGTTATGGCGATCCGCCCCTTGACACTCTCTGACCTTGGTGTTGCAGTCGAAATCGAACCCTCAGATGACTTTACTCTTGCCGATGCTGTGAAAGATCATGTGTCATACTGCGGATACTTCTTAACAATCAAAGAAGGAGACGAAGTTGACCTTATTCATCAATCAGCCAAGGATTATCTTCGCAGGAGAACCTGTGATTCAAATCCTGAGCTAGAGTTCTTCCGTGTCAAAGAAGAGGTTGGGAACCTAGAACTTGCGAGAAGGTGTTTGAATTATTTGCAAGATGGTGTTCTTCCAGGTGGTCCAGTTCATCTTGCCCTGAATCACGGACGTTCTCAACCTAAAGAACCTAAATATAGTTTATATCTCATTCTCCACGACCCAGTAAGGGAGGCAGTGAGCCAACTCCCCTTGTTTTCATATGCTGCCCTACACTGGCATGAACATGCAAAATGCTTAGCTTGTTCTGAAGATATTTTTAATTTATCACTTCCTTTCTACAAAAAAAAATCTCCAGCTCGTTTAGATTGGCTGCTTATTTGTCACATTCTTGGAGGATGTAATACTCTAAGTCATTCAGCCAGCCTATTGCATACGGCTTCGTTCTTTGGTATCCTTCCTCTTCTTCAAAATCTTGTCTCCCAGAAATGGAGCAAATGCTTAATGAATAGGATGAGGTGTTCTTTTCACATCAACAAGAAGGATGAAGGTGGGAAAACAGCTTTATTACATGCAGCCAGAAATGGGCATACAGATATTGTGCAGTTATTACTGAAGATGGGAGCCAATGTCGAGGCAAAGTCTTTAACGGGAGCGACACCACTTCATAGTGCAGCTGAAGGTGGTCATATAGCTATTGTGCAGTTGTTGTATGAGAAGGGGGCAAATATCGAAGTAAGAGGTCTATTAAAACATACAGTTTTATGTTCGGCTACTAGATACGGGCATACTGCTACTGTGCAGTTATTACTGGATATGGGAGCCAATATCGCGGCAAAGTCTATAACGGGAGCGACACCACTTCATAGTGCAGCTGAAGGTGGTCATATAGCTATTGTGCAGTTATTGTGTGAGAAAGGGGCGGACATTCAAGCAAGAGATACATCAAAAGAGACAGCTTTACATCTGGCGGCTGGATACGGGCACACTGATACTATGCAGTTATTATTGGAGATGGGAGCCGATGTCGAGGCAAAGTCTTGGAGGGGAGCGACACCACTTCACGAAGCAGCTAGAAGTAATCATATAGCTATTGTGAAGTTATTGGTTAAGAATGGGGCGAATATCGAAGCAAGAGATTCAAACAACGAAACAGCTTTATATTGGGCGGCTAAAACCGGGAGCACCACTACCGTGCAGTTACTATTGGAGATGGGAGCGAATATCGAGGCAGCGACTAATTTCGGAGAGACAGCACTTTATGTTGCTGCTGAATATGGGCATATTGATACTATGCGATTATTGAGAGAGAAAGGTGCAAGTATTGATGTAAACGATATGAGTGAAGATATTTGGGATGCGATACGTAGAAGGCCAAAAATTGTACAGTTTCTGCTGAAAGAAGGGGTAGACCGTCGTAGATCGACTGTGAAGCAGCCAGCCAAGCCAGCCATATAAACCATAATTGTCACTTCCTCAGAAGTGGCGTTACTTTTGG
>LLKJ01000089.1:0-14264 GCA_002242865.1 Clarireedia sp. CPB17 | reverse complement strand
GCTTTGAGGAGGCGGGAGGAGGAGGAAGAGGTGGAGGGGCCCCGAGAGGAGGAGGAAGAAGACTGCGAAGAGGGAAACGGCTGGGGCGCGGAGATGGAGTCAGTGGAGTAAGACGAGAGCGAGAGAATGTTGCGGGGATTTTCCATCGACCGACCGAGGACCAGATCCAGAGAGAGGAGCGGCTCGAGAATGCGTGCGTGCGTGCGACTGTCTAGGTTGAGAATCTACTCACACTCAAACCGACACGGTGAGAGACAAACAAGCAGGCTCTGCAGCGAAACGTCCAGCAGGAGAAAAGAATAAGGATTGCAGTGAGAAATGTATAGAGGAATGGGAATGGGAAACGGGAGTTAAAAGAGAATCCACAGGTTCGTTTTAAGAATGAAGGAAGGGAAACTTTGTATATAAGAGAGCAGAGACTGGAATCGAAAGAGTGCAAAAATAAAATGATTTCACACTGCTAAATATGGCTAGCAGGCAGGGCAGGGCAAGCAGGTTTATTTTTTTCACTTTCATTGATACAATAAATAAGTCAAGCTCGGATTTGTAATGGCGGCTGCAACGTCTGCAAACGCCACCAGAATAGCACCTTGAAAGAGGGCCGTCTCCTACTCTGCGGCTTTTGTCTGAAGGAAAGAGCCCCAAGCAAGGAAGATGGGGGATGTTTTTTGCGGGGTAGAGGGGGGATTGTTCGATCTTTCGCGGCAACGCGAGGAATGCGTAATTTGGAAGGAAAATGTTGGCTAATTTCCGAGTTGGTTTCCCTTTGCTTCGAGTTTGTAAACACTGGTTTTTTGATCACCATAACGGGCAGTGATTGTGTGGGTGTGGGTATGGGTGTTCTTTGTATTTTCGCCCCCTTCGTCTGTGGGCTTGGGAGGGAGGGGCAGCGACAACAATAGCAACAGCAATGTTTGACTTTAGCATCCTCAACTTACCTTTACACTCATTGCGTTGAATTGAGAAGTTCTCACAAATCCAGACCCATCAATAATTATTTGACAACGATATATTTTCCTTCCATCAATTGCGAAGGGTTTGGTATCGATGCCCTCTGTACAGGAGTAGTATTGAAGATATCGCCGGCAAGGGGGTAGACGCTTACCATTTGCGAAGAAATATGTTCAGGGAAAAGAGCATGCAAATTATTGGTAGATAGATACCTATAATAATACAATAAATGCTTTCAATCCAGATCCGCATCGTTACCTTCAATATTGAATTTCTTACGACCTCCTCCAGTAAGATTTTGTAAGGCGACTTTGTTGACCTGCGAACCGACTTTCTTCTGCATTTTTTCGATTTCCTCTTCAGCGTCAACAGCTTCAGCCGCGGCGAATTCGAGAACAAGTCTACGCCCAAGTAAATGGGTGTCTTTCAATGCCTCTAGTGCATTCTCCGCTTCACGAGCTGTAATGAAATCCGCAAAGGCGAAACCACGTGTGGAGTGATCGAATTTCTTGGGCATACGTACTGATCGAAGCTGTCCATAAGAGCCGAAAAGCTTCCGAATGTCTGATTTGGAAGCCTCGAAGGGTAGATTCTTGATGATGATCTTCGTACGCTTGCCTGCCAATTTCTTGGCTTTGTCTTCTTTCCTTCTCTCCTCGGCAGCATCTGCCCCCTTATGAGAGGCTTTGATGACTAACTTATGGTTATCGAGATTGTAACCATCCATAGCTTTCAGTGCAGCTTGGGCCTGAGATTTACTTCTGAACTCTAAGAAACCAAAACCCATACTGAGGACTTGACCCGGCTTCTTCGGGTCAGTCTTCGTATTGACGCGTGCCGACAAGAAGCCATCAAGGGGCTTGAAGACCTCTGTGAGACGTTGACTAGTGGTGATGAAATTGAGATTGCGAACAAACAGAGTGCTAGTATCCACAGTCTCAGCGCCACCTTCCGCTTCAAGTAGATCAGAAGTCGAGAATTTGGGATCTGTCGCCTTATCTGCATTCCGATCAGATATTGCCACCGGTTGCGCAGGAGCTGGACCAGTAAACAGATCTTTGGGCGCCTTTTCAAGGAAAAGAACAGAATCCTTCATACGACGATAAGCAAGACTTGCAAATGCTGCTCTCGCATGTGTTGGTTGTGCGAATTCAACGATTGCAATCGTGCCGGAGGGGGGCATAAGCACACGGATAACTTGGCCGAAGTCCTCGAACAATTTCCGAAGCTCCTCCAAAGTCATACCATACGGAAAGTTCTTGACAAGTATAGCAGTATCTCCTCGTTCGCGTTTCTTGAAAGCGTCCAGGTCGACACCGTTTTTCGCGAAATATGCTTTGGTCTCCTGAATAACAGATGTCTCTGCAATTGCTTGCTTAACACCAGCATCTGCCGATGTAGGATCAAGTAATTCGGACTTCGAGACTCCCAATCGATCTGCCACCGATGAGTTGACAGCATCTTGATTCATATACAGAGAGTTCCAGTTGAAGGTGCTTGACGTGGATTCTGCTTTCTTCTTAATGAGCCGCTGCTTCTTTAATGGAAGCTTCGCTATCGCAAACTCATCCAATTTGCTATCTCTTTTTGCAGCAGCCGGAATAATGTGCAGCAGTCTTCCCTGGAAAGGTTCTCCGTCGAGGTTATGATATGCTTCGGCAGCAACATCTGGATCCGAATACTGTACCAAGACAAAGCCCTTGCTGGTACCTTTCGAATCTACTGGCAGATGTACCTTCATAACTGAGTCAGCGCTTTCACCAAGATATGTATAATAACACAAAGAGGTTTGAATATCAGCTTTCAGAAAACACGAAGCATCTACTAAAATATTCGTCCAGTTCACATCACATGCTTGAAGCATAAGCTGTCCCTATCTGGATATTCATCACGAAGCTGTTTGGACACGAAACTAATGACGGAGAATTATCTTACCTCTTCTAAAGAACCATATTGCTCAAAGTGTTTCCGCAGATCGTCCTCTGTAGCGCTGTAAGGCAGGTTACGTACGAACAAGCGTCCGTTGGATCGAATCGCCTCAAGAGTTGTGTCAAGGTCTTCGACTTTATCCTCTTTCACGTCCACACCACCATCTTCTGGTTCGTCGATGTCCATATTGTCAGCGGGCGCATTAACCTCTGGCTCTACTTCCGTATCCCTTTCGGCATTCGCGACCTGGGACTGTTGTTGTGGTTTGGCAATGACATCTTCAGGGTCCATTACGTCGAGTAACCTGCTCGTGTGACTCCTTAACCAGTCATCATCTGTGGCCGCTTCGGTGTCTATTATCGCAGCAGCTGCTGGTACCTCTTGCTGGTTTGCACTGCTAGCTGTTTGTGGGGGCTCCAATGTAGAGGGAGGGGGTAGTTGTGATTCAATTGCTTTTGCCGGGCTTTTCTTTCTTTCCTTCCGTGGAACCGATTGATACTCATCATCACTCTCCCCAGCCGGTGCTTCAATAGCCTGGACTTTTGTAGGCGGCTCATCAATTGCACTATCCATAGCTCCAGTATCCCATATCTTAGACTTCGATGCCGGTTGCATCACCTCCAGGAACTCTTGCAATTTCGGATCCGCAGCTTCGACATCACTGCGTTTTCTTTTGGTGCCAGCATTGAGTTTTTCTGCAGCCTTCGCATCGGTCTCTTGTTTCTGTTGTCGTAATTTGGCATTCTCTCGTTCCTGTTCGCGCTGCGCTTTCCTTGAGATAGGTAGGGAAGCATCGGATATCTGGCATGCATTAGTTCCCGCAGCAAAGAAATGTGAGTTTCCCGACACTCACTGGTCTAGCAATTTCTACCCCAATCTTCGACATGCGTATGAAAGATCGATTGAAGTATTTAACAGCCTTGGTGGCCTTCTCTGGAGTCTTGTAGCCAACATAGCCAATCCTCCTATGCGGAATCAATTTTGCATCTGTGATTTCCTGCTTTGCGCCAAAATGGTTCTTGAATTCGTCCTCGGTGATATTGGGTGGTAAGCCTTTAATGAATATACGTGATGAAGCCATCTTTCGTCCAGACTCTGATATGATTCGTAGTTTGATATGAGCACATTGATTCGCAAATAGAGAAAGTGGCGCAAAGGATTTGTTTATGAAGCTTTGGAACACTTCGTTCACCAAATTTTTTTCCTACTGAGAATGATAGCGGGCCGGAGTTTACCATGGCACATTTTTTTAGCCTTGAGCTAAAATACTGGGGAGAGGAAAAAGATGGGTCGGCCATTATAGTCCGTGCGTTAGCGACAATCCGAAAATAGTAATCCCGATCGGGGGAAATAAAGGCGGCTCTGCAGTGCATCATTAATTATCTCATCCTCATTAATTCCAGCTGTGGTTGTTGTTGTTGTTGATTTCTACCTTTATTGCTATACTTCGTATAATTCACCCATCGTATCTAACAAAAAGTTGTTACTCCCGTAAGATTCCAGCTTCACTACTTGATTGTTTTTGCGTTGTAGGCACAAAAGACAGCCCGGGACCAATTGCAAAGTGCTAGAACCTCCTAAACTTCGGTTAAACATCAACAATCCTCCTTTCTCTTCAGCCTTAGAACCACGCCATTGTACAACCTTCAGAGAACGCCTTTACCTTGACAACTTCAGAACACCAAAGAACCTTTCGCGACATCAACAAGCATTTGCAATTATACACAATGGCGGAACCAACAACAAACTCAGAAGAACTTGCCGGTATGTGCTGAAGCCTTCATAGCAAGGTTTTGTCGGTGTCATGGACCTCAGCTAACTTTTATCGTCTCTGCAGTCCAGATCAAGTCGGCGGATATGGTGAGCAATCATACCTTATGCGATATCGGTCGAGCGCAACTGATTCAATAAACAGATCGAGGATATGCAAGATGAGGCTGTTCAAGTGGGTATGTCGCAACCCAAACTCTAGAGACCGCGAAGAAAACTCCGCAAAGGCGGAGGGAAGAAATTACACAAGTTCTATGGATACTGACCATCGAAACAGCTCGTCAAGCTATGAGCAAATTCTCTGTGGAGAAGGTAAGATATTTCTCAGAAGATGCCGCTATTGCATGCTCTCCCTTTTCTTCCCTGCTAACAAACTTTATCCAGGACATCGCGCAACACATCAAGAAGACCGTATGTTAATACCGCCTCGAAGCTATATCTTAGGAAATGAAAAGACTGACCCGCCCTTTTAGTTTGACGATAAGAGAGGTCCCACATGGCACTGCATTGTAGGACGAAACTTTGGATCTTTCGTCACTCATGGTACTGCGCTTCCCATTATGTCACCGACAGAGCCTCATCACTCCCCCCTCTCCATTTCTTTCGTTGCCACTTATCCAGCCTCTAGTTCTCAACTAACCACAAACTTCTCCCTCAGAAACTAAACACTTCATCTACTTCTACCTTGGGCACTGCGCCATCCTCTTGTTCAAAACTCAATAAACGCCTCGGATCCTTTGCGGCGGCAACACACGGATTCAGTAACGCTCGTTTAAGTCTCTATGGGAGTATGTACGGATAAAACGTGGGGATATTGAATTGCGCCACGCATATGTGGAAGGAATGACGAAGTGGGGGTGTTCTTTAGGAAATGAAACACCAAATTGGCAAGGCATGGCGTTACGTTTACTCGTATTTGTGATAACGGAAGGAAATATGAAGGAGACATCTATCAGCTCTTCAAATCATTGGTTATTGGACTTTTATGGTGCATCTACACAGGAGCAAACAAGAATGACAATTTACGCATGCAATCCAGTGACTCGCGTGTGCCTCTTAGAAAGTTATCTGTGGTATAAGTTCCCAATTTCCTAATTGCTAGTTGACATGTAGCATGCCATGTCGTTGAGTCACCCATCATCTTCTTCTCTTCTTCCCCATCCCCTTTTCTTACCCGTCTCCCAACCCAAATCCACCAAACCCAAGTCACACGACTCCAACCTCCGGATGCCAAAACCAACATCCGAACCGACATCAAAACCAATGCCGAGACCTCCTAACGCCCAATCCATCCCCCGCCACCAACTCACCTACATTACCATCTCAGCCCTACCTCTCTCCCTACTCCCCTACCAATCAATCAACCAACCAACTACACTACCCACCGGCTCGCGTCTTCCGCGGCAATCCCTACGCGCGCCATCCGCCCAATTCAAATCAACTCAAGCCATACTCTGCATATGCACAAATAACACAATGGATTCTCTCTCGCCCCCATGCTCATCCTCACCTATGCTATCCCATCCCATCCATACATCCCTACTCAAACTACCAACCTCCCTCCCCTTCATATCCAAACAAAACAAAACCACCCTACCTACTAGACTAGACCGAGACTGACTTCCTGACTTCCCAACTGACTTCCCGACTTCCTACTTCCCAACTTCCTCACTACCTAACTACCTAACTACCTACCCAACTGAACTAGCCAAGTGACGTATCTCATCTCCCCGCCCTACCAACCAACTACCTGCCTGCCCGCCACAACACCCAACAACCCATTCCTCATTGGGCAGCTACCAGGCTCAGTCATCACACATACATACATACATACATGCATACAGACGATTCAATCCCGGCAGTTCGATAGTTTTCCTCCAGTGAGATGAGATGAGACCAGATGAGACAAAATGCGTAAGCGGGGAAGAAGTGAAAGCAAATGTAATCACCAAGCCGAGCCGAGTATGTGTCAAGTTACCTACTATATATAGAGGTAGAAATTCTCATCTCAAGAACAAGCGAGCGGGAGTAATCTCAGGGTAGGTGGGCAGAAATCACAAGTATGCCTAGATAATATAGATGAAATCTCTTTTTGTATTCTCGCAGATGGCTCTGGATTGTGGATGGTCCATCTGGGAAGTATCTCAATACTTCATCAGCTCTCTGATTATCCGCCTTTCTCTATCCCTTATCATTTCCTTCCTTCTCGATTCGATATGCCTTGAAGGCCCGGCCATTCCATAACTCGTCCCCTAGCATCGCCCAATATCCATCGATCCGATCCATCATATCCCCATCCATCTCAGCATGATAATCCAGCCCCGCCCCGCCGTAATCCAACCTCCTTCCCATAAAATTCAATTCAATTCGATTCGACCGATATCAAAACGCCCATGTTCAAATTCGACCCTCCGATCTCAAACCCCAGACCCCAGACCCCAAACCAAACCAAGCCCATTTCCCAAAGGGGTATTTAAAACAAATCCCATATTTTCCCAAAGATCAAATTTTTGTAATGCAAGAAAGAAACTAAAGAAATGAGAAATAAAGACTAGATTTGAAGCTTTGTATTTGTTCCCCTGTTAATTTGTGATGTCCCGTGCTCCTAAACGCAGTGCGATGTAATGCTTCTGTAAAACTCCGTGATGCCTACTTGTTGGGTGTGTAGATGAAAGGAAATGTAAAAGAGGTTCGCCGTATTTGTTGTGGAAGATGTGTGGATGGTGATAGTTGCAGTATGTATGTGAAAGTCATTCTGGTGTTGTAATATTGAAGGTCGGTGCTTAACATTGTAATGGCTGTTGCTTGCATGGTGTATATGGTACGAGTTGTGTGGTTCGGAGTAACTTATTCTCGGTGGGAGTCGATTCTTAGATGGCGTATCGAGTCCGAACTGTAAGTCGTATGTCCCTTCATCGAGAATAGCAAGTCCAATTCGACCAGGAATCTCATTCCTCAACGATGCCCTCCAAGATTTGCTGCTTGAGCAGGCTCAAGCGCTCATGCATATCCAGCAGATCCTTTTCCTTGCTCTCGTCCCGAACACCCGATGCTGCGAGTTCTCTGTGTAGCGCCTCGTACTTTGGATAGTAAGTCTTGTATTTGTGGGCAAGGTGGATAACGCCAGCCTTGAGGTAACGAGTGCTGGATGACGAGGAGTTGGATGACGTAACACTGGAGGATTTCTGGTGGCGTTTATGAATTGGTGAGCGGCCGTTATGGGCACCTGTCAAAGTATGATGAGGTGGTGAAGCAGATGATGAAGATCGGCCACCCGCAGGAGTATTCTCGAATTCAGAGGCGTTGGTAGGTGGAGAAGAAGCCAAAGGTGAGGATTTCTGGGGCGACACGCCATTGACGTTGCTGTTGCCATTGCCGTTACCGTTGCCTTTACCTTTGAAGGAATTGGCGGAAGAAGATGTGGAGTTCGAGCTTGGACGAGAAGATTGACTGGCGTCGGAAATCCGGTGGTTATTGTTATTGTTGTTGTTGATGTTCACCTTTGACTTCTTGCTCAATGGCAAACTGGAGTCGCTCGATTCGACTTCCTCCTCACGTAGACGTTTGTTGCTAGGCTTCTTTACTGGCTTTGAAACGGGCTCCTTCTTTAATTCAACTTCCTCGTCATCTGAGTCACTAACAAATTGAGATGATAAAGGCTTCGTGGTGGTGGATTTCGCCTTCTCTGCTTCCTTCTTTGCGGCGGCAGTCGTTTTTGCGGGTTTCGGTTTCGTTGCAGCTGCCGCTGCCTTGGCTGGGTTTTTGGAAAGTAATCGTTTAGCCTGAGCTTCCCGCTCGCTTTTCTTTGGTTTCGCGGCCAGTGGTTGTGACGAGGATCTTGCCATTGCTTCTCCCTTGGCTTTGCTCAAATTCTTGTTTTTGTCTCCGAATAAGTCTTCCTCATCGTCGAATGGTGAATTTCGATTTGAAGACTTTGGCTTAGCGACTGGCCCTTGAGCAATTTGCGCCTGAAGTTTACTGAGGCATTTCCCTGTTCCGCGCTCTGATTTTGGCAGTAGCTTGTCCCACTGTGGCTCCGAAGTTCCCAGTCTCATCTTATCGAATATCTTCACTGCATTGTCAATGACCCGCTGCCGATCTTCTTCACTTTCATAGTCGAAGCTGAAAACGTCCAATTCCTTGTAGTAATTTTTGCGCAGTTCCCATTTGCTCGTGCTCGAATTTAGATCCGCTACCTTTGATAGAGCTTGATGGAAATCGTCCTTGTTGCTGTAGATTTTGTTCTGGAGAGTCTTTTCTGACATTGGCTCCAGAGCCAGTAGATGGATGATCGGCTTTCGAGCACTTTTTGCTTGTTCCGCCCGTTGTTCAGAGAGCGGTTTCGAGGTAGGACCGAGGGCGGGTGACCCTACTCCGGAAAGAGCAGGGCTGACAGGGAGCGATTTGGTTGTATCGCCGCTGAATCCTCTATTTTGAGACAGGAATTTAGATTTGTTGGTTACCTTAGACTGAGCCCCTCCTCGCTTTTGTCCTAGGACCGATAATCCATCCTTGATGTACTTGGTCCTGCAAGATCAATTACTATTAAGTCCAGATCTTCCAATTCCTCATCGTCACTTACGTATTGCCTTCCTTCTTCGCTTTCTCGTTTGCCATGGAATTCCTTAAATTGGCTAGAGCCGCATCTCCTCCCACAGCTGCAGGCTCCACCTTCGTCGTCTTTCCTGTCTTCAGATTCACATACTTGAAGGTAGGCTCATGCCCAGTAGGTACTAATCGGTTGCTCGAGAACATTAATGATTGTAAGGTAACTGGCTGCTGCTTCTTCGTTGTTTGCGTTTTCGAAGCCATGCTGTTTTTGGAGGTCGCATCGGAGCTCTGGTATAATTCGTAGTGGAATGGGTCTTCGTATGTAGATAGGTTGTGGGATTTGTTGCCATAGATGAGGCTCTGAGTTGTGGGCATTAATTAGTTAGGGTCCTTACTTTGAATTGTCTAGATCGGCGCGACTGCGTTTGTCCTCACTAGCAGACGGCCGGATTTTATGGGCAAAACGCTCCAGTCTAGAACCAAATTGATGAATGGGAGAACTCACCGGATTCCCACCCAGCGACAATTCAATCGATTTCCCATTTTGAACGCATCTGATCATGTCCTCAATCATTCCATCGCTCAAGCTCAACCCGATAGCAGACGTCATAGAAGGAGCCAACTTGGTGGAAGGGGGTTGGCTTTCCAGCTTCAAGCCGGCGGACGGTATATCTAACGAAGGAGACATGTTGAAAGGAGAACGGGATGGCCTGGGTGTGCCGAAGAAAGGGAATGAAACGGTTCGTTCGTGAGGTTCGTATGATCGTGAAGTTCGTAGGAAACCGGACTAGAAATTAGTTCTTCTGGCTCAAGCCAGGAATCTTCTTAGAGGACGTTCAGCATGAAGTCGTATAACACAGTCATCTACCACCGACAAGGGTGGATGAGCCGGATGTCGAGAACGAGGAGAAAGATGGGGCAGCCGGTGTCGTCGAACACTCTGGATCTGTAATGGATAGATAAAAGGGTCGTGGGTAGAAAGGAAGAGTAACAATTGTGTGAAACGAATGAGCTGAGCAATCGATCAAGTCAACTGTCATGAAGTTGAAGAAAGTAGAGTGCTTCGTAGAGTGCTTCGTAGAAGGCCGGAAGAATAGGCCTTCTTTGTTGGAGGGAAGTTTACTGTATGCAAGTGGGTACTGGTCAGGATGGTATGCGGACTCGCCTCCAGCTCACAGCGACTCTGATTCGTTACAGACGATATTGGTGTTTGGTTTGTCTGAATAATATGGGACTCCCTTAGAAGGGCCCTAACTTCTACAGGAATCATTTTAAATCTAGTACTAGGTAGGGCTCTGTACCATTCCCATTCACCGACGGGGGATTGTTGGTTGCATAAAACCAGGGTTGGGGTGGTCTGGTCAGGTCAGGTCAGGTCGGGTCATTTAGTCGGTTTGAACGGACAGGAATCGACGGTCATAGGTGAATAAGAAATAGCCATTTCACACCTTCGTAAGGTTACTGTTCGGTACTGTGCGCTGAGTCTCGTACCGCATCGCTACATTCAGTAATCCTCCCATCTCACCAGGGCCCTGAAGTAGGGCAATGCAATGGAAAGCCTTGCAAAGAAGGGCGGACTGGGGCACTGCGGCAGTATTCTCTTATACTTTTTCGTAACCTTAACTTTATATAAAGAGGTAACGAGGCGGTAACTTACCTCCTTACCAACTGCCCCTTCATAAGATTCGCCACTGCTACAGCTATCTGCCTTATTTACCTGGACTTGTACTTCGTATTGAGTGCAAACTCAGGTATGAAATCGGCCCAGAAAGGTGGTAGTCTACATGCGGATGATTACATATGGCACTTGGGCAATGCAGCTATCTTACTTGTCTATTTCAAGGCCAGTCCAGTTGCGTTGGAACGATGATGGTCTCCACCGGTTGCTACAGTACCTTAGCACCACAACATCATATTTCATGATATCCCAGATTCCCAATGTCCATGTCAAACATACAAATTGCTTTTTCTCGTACTGAGTAGCAAGAAGCATTCCCAATATATAATAAACCGACCTTTCGTCATCCCCATCTATTTCACCTGGGCATATCTCGGCGCCGATGCTTTCAATAAACCCTCCAGCCTGCTGACGTCTAGCCAGTGACAAACGACTTGGATAGATGTAAGAGTCCGTATTTCCCTTACGCTTACTGTATCAGGCCAAGAACCACAGACACAGCCTTCAGCTCTTATACCGAAGTAGGTTTCTGTTTTATTTTTAAGGTGGGATACTTTTCTGTGTTCCGTCTCGTAACTTTTGTGTTGCTTAGACGGCACTGCACTGCTGCCGAACTGTACCTGCCTGAATGAACGATTCGCATCTAGGGATCTAGATCCGAACTTGTCGTTGGGTTCTCGGCAGGGGTTCCTTACTCCATTTGACTGGAAATCGAGGGGGCAGGGAGGAGAGGGCAACACATACCGACGAAACTTACAACATATGTCGCCGAAGGGGATCATCTGGTGAGAAGTGAATTGTTCCGTAGAGCGTAGAGCGTAGAGCGTAGAGCGGGACAGAATAGTCCTGTCTTGGCCAGTCATTTGATCGTACATGTACTTTGGGTATGATGAGAATTATTCATCAGGCGTGGAAGTTCTATCCGTTGTTCCAAAAGACCAATTGCAAGGTTTAGTCAGGCAAGGGTCTGTCATCTCTCCCGATTTGCTCCAAATGGCTTTTCCCCCCCGGTCTGCCCATCATTTGGACCTGCTGGACATCACGTTCGATTTTAGTTCGATTTTAGTTCGTTGTTACAGAAGTATGTCTGAATCTACAAAGTACCACGAGAGCGCGCACTTGGATCCTTCGCAGAGCAATGAGCCTAAGTTCCATGAAGATCGGATCAGGACTTCGTACCACTTCGTAAGATACGATCGAGAACGCAACCACCCACTCACTGTCTGGAGAAGTGCGGATGAGCCCAAGACTAGTCGATGGGTAGCTTGGGATGGTTGTGCCCTTCGTAGCTGGACCCTCGAGACTTCGTTGGCATTGCTGAACTAACGTTACACTAGGAAGCATTACTAGGTAAGGCAGAGAATGCTACTTCCGTACACTGTCCACCGTCGAGCCTTCAAAATAAATGCTTTGACCTCCCTTTCCGCCAGCCAATACGACTTCTGCACTCGCACCTAGAATCTAGATAGCACATCACAGAATCAATTTTCCGTCGTTTATTTTTCTTGAGACTAAGGGCCCGGTTCTGCTACTTCTCATATCACTTTTGTTCTAAAGCAAGCGCTGATGCCGGTACCTCCGTTCTTTCGCGAGATGTAAAACTACCCCTTCATTTCGTTGATATACTCTAGCGACATTTTGGTTTCACGAGCCAAGCAATATCCATTCCGCAGATCGAAATAATGATAGTGAAGTGATAGTGATAGTGATAATACCTTCCGTACCCATACGTTCAATAGACTTCTCTGATGGACGGTACGCCATAGCCCGAATCGATAGTGATCCGGGTTCACTACATCGCTACTGAGGGGTAGAGTCTTGTCATCAACCTAGTCTCAAGCCTCTCTTCCGTGAACACCGCCATGCTCGATCAGATTGTATCACAAGCAACCTGCAAGCCGAGTGCAGGAAAAAAACAGATGCATCTCAGCTGACATAGGTATAACGTCGTCTCATCGACGAGACACGAAAACATCCAATTCGTTGGCAATAAGTATATCCAAAGTTCTTCAAAGTATAATCATGGTAAAATGAATTCTCCACAAAGAGAAGAGCACTTTTTGACTTTGCCATTGAAGCGCGCAGCCAATAGATAATGTCGAGATCTCACACCGTCGTCTGTGCTTCCGGAAGATTCATCATCAGCATACGTTCTATACATGCAAAAAGAGATAACCCATGGATATCTCGTGCTGCAGCTTTTTGTATTACCCTCACTCCTCGTCAGCAAGAAAGATCCAGGTCATCAAGCCACCTGCCTTGCCGAGCCATCACGATTCACCACACTACCTAAGTAATGTGCAGTAAGGATACTTGCATGTCGCCGTACCCGACACCGTCCTGCGATGATATAGGTCTACTGCTCACATCGACAAGTCCCTCCGTTCACGTCTCGTAACTCACGAGTTCCACCTCAATCCACTCATCCCTTTTCCACCTTCATCTCCTCTTCTCCACCGGTATGCCTTCCGCATCCTGTCCACCTTTCTCCCAAACTACAGTACAGTGCCCGGAGAAGCGTCCACACTCATCCTTGTTAAGCTTCCATCAACCTTGCTCAACCTTGCTCTCCAAGTCTCGGCCCGTCATACCTTGCAATCCCTTTCCGCCTTAGTTCGGCGTGCGCGCATGGAGAAAATCATCCAGAAAGTATGTTTTTCCCTTTTGGGGCCAGGACCACCGAAAGTGGGGTATCGGTCATATCTTGATTGGCGTTTATGCCCTCTCGTTGATCATATTTACTTTGTATGCTCGTTTCGAAGCTTTTTCTTTTTGAACGGATTTGATACACGACATCTCGTCCACCGCAAAAAGAATTCCAGAATTGGTTGGTTGTCCGTCTGGTTATTAAGTATGTTAGGCTGGCCTCTGCCTTATGGATACAGAGTAGCTGCCGAGCTCTCTTCTCTACAATCTATTCATTCATGCGAAAATCAAACAGCTTCTGTTCTGGTAAGATTTCCCGATTTCCCATCCTCAAGTCCGGGAAAATAGGAACGAGCAGATCCTTTGGGCCACTTTTCGGGAGGGGGGCAATGGCTGGGCGTGCCTGCGTTCCCGAATCTCCGTGGCTATTTTGGTTTGACAGCTGCACACTGTACTCCCGTACCAATTATTTTTCCTTTCCCGTGGTTTCCCCTCAAGATCTCTCGTTTAGAGCTGGGGAAAACGCCAAGTCAAGGAAGATCGGTGTGGTAAGACGAGAAGGATTTGATGATTGGAAACGAGGCAAAAGACGAGATGAAATGAAACCAAACGAGATAATGAGGATCAGCTATTTTCAGTTCGTCCTGCCCTCTCCCAAAGGTTTGGTTCTTTTACTTCTTTTTGCGACATTTCGTTGCTATTTTACGTTAGGTTTCGATTGGGTTTGGGTTTGGGTTTG
>LLKJ01000946.1:0-11076 GCA_002242865.1 Clarireedia sp. CPB17 | reverse complement strand
CAGCCGCAGCCGCAGCCGCAGCGGCCATAACAGGAGACCGTCTCTGTCCTAGCACAATCACTGCGCTTTTACCGCCGCCCGTACTTGGTAGAACTGCCTGCCCATAGCTCCCATTCCCCGCACTCCTAAGTCTCTTCTCCAAAACCTCCGGTACTTGCATAGAACTCAGCGCAGAACGAACCGGCAACCCAGCATTTGCCTTCTTCACCTGCACAACTCTATTCAACGGTACAGACACAGGAGCCTCATCCGAAGACTCCCCCTCCAACTCCACCCCCGCATCTTCGTCGTCGTCTTCGCTGCTCGAGGACACATTGAGGATCAACTTGCTCGTACCATATCTGGTGGTGATAGGTTCTGCGCGCGACTTCTGCACATTGTACGCCACGCCTCTGGTGCCGCGCTTGAGATTTTGAGAGTTCCTGCGTTTATGAGCCACGAGAGGATCAGGTGCTGCGCGCTCTCGAGTATATCGTAACGGCTGTGCGGTGCCGTCATCAATGAAGTCTGTGACTGCGATTTTTTCTATAAGAAGAGGATGCTCTGTGCTGTCAAGTGATTTACATTCTGCGGATATTTCGCGCGCTCGTAAGCTTGATCCTGATGGAGAGGGTGGCTCGACTTGAGTGGGTGTTCCATTGCTGTACCGAGACTTACCTCGGAGAATAGTTTCTACCGATTGTATGTTTGAGTGAGCAACCTTCTGTGATGGCGATGAAGACTTGGGGTCAAGTTTCTGCAGGATTTTTGCAACTGTGGTGACTGCGCCGAAGATACCCCCTTCTTCTGTAATCGACTCTACGGCAGCACTATGAAGTGATCCTACACCTGCGGCGCATGCATCCTCGACTAAGACGCAGTCGAAATTATTATCATTTGCCTCCCGCATAGTACTAGTGACACAAACATCCGTGGTAACGCCGCAGATTATGAGATTTTTGATACCCCTGATATTGAGCATCAGTCTAAACTCGGTGTGTTGGAAAGCGCTGCGGCCGGGCTTATCAATGATTTGTTCGTTCTCCCAAGGAGTCAGCTCATCAATGATCTCGTGACCTTTCTCTCCGCGGATCAGGAGACGTCCTAGTGGTCCACGGTCACCGATACCTAGAGTCGAGGCATTGTTTTTGCTCCTGAACTTCTCACGACTAGACAGAGTGGATAGATCCGGTCGATGACCTTCGCGCGTATGGTAGACGGGGAATCCAGCCTCGCGACAGCACTTGAGTAATTTCTGAACTTTGGGCACGATGTCTAAGATGGGTTGGTTGTTGATTCCTTGCTGTGCCAAGTAACCCTGATCTGTTGCAACTATGAATATGTTAGCATACATGCCTAATCCAAGGTTATGGTTGTTCGGGCTAAATATGACCCTCATTCCATTCAGCCGCAGAAGTGAATTTCCAAATGCTATGGTAGATTGAGCCTTCGCAAGCCTTATTGGCTGAACAAAGGTGTAAGATTGGCTTGAGTAAATGGAAGCAACTGATTGAGGAGAAAACACCACCAAATCTGGAGTTTACTGAGTCTGTACAAGCAAGTTTCAGTGAGAGTAATTGGCCAAACTTACAATCCTTTTGCATATCGACAATCACCAATGCAGTTGTTGACTTATCCAGAGAACTATCATGCGGCCAATTGTAGGGACGAGCAGAAACCTGGCCATCATCGAGAGACACCGCGTCACTAATGGTCAAGGTCTCCATATCTGGCGTGTATTCTGAGCCAGTGGTGAAAGCCTCCGGTGCCGGCATGCTGAAGATCTGGTGAAAGGACGAAACTGAGATTGGGCGTGATTGTTTGCGGTGGAAGAGTAAATTCGAAAGAAACGAAATTGAAGACCTCCGCTTGCTTGGCTTCTTCACTTTCGCCTGCAATTCAAATTTTATGTCATCAATTTCGTCATATAGATAACCCTTATCTCTGATAGAGGGGTCCTCGCTGTGATTCGTGTAGGTTTTCGAGAGTTTCTGGTGTTTTCCATTCACCGGAGATATGCTGGCGGTGGTTTCAGGATTTGACGATTTGAGGATGTGTTGGTAAACACTGGGGTCATTGGGTCCTTCCATCTTGAGAATATTTGGAAATGGCGACAACTAACCGAATCTCCTGAGCAAACAAATGTTTAGGGACAATTGAAAATGGAAAGAGCTAATTGGAGAGATACTGTATTCACCAACAAGACAATGGAACTTTACAGCTTATAAGTGAATATGAATGTGGGCATGAATATCCATATGGATATGCTTATGTTTATGCTTATGAGAGCACCCACTTGGAGGTTAACGTTCTTCATATTTTAAGCAAGCTGATATCGAACAGCCAAGAACAGGTGGTGCAGTGGCAGTATGAGGGAGGCGCATAACTCCATCATATTGCGGGGGACCATGGCATGAGTCTTCCAGTGAAGCAATCATCTATGACGGTCCACTGCAGGTCAGAGCCACGACCACTTTCGGTGGGCTTGTCTATGACTTCCATTGAAGTCAACACGTACCAGGAACGTCCTGTATCACTTGAAGCAAGCATAGAAGTCAGTCGTTGTTTGGTGAGATCATGCACAGGCTGCGGACAACAATCCGGGGTAGCACGCGCGGAAATCTTGCAGTTTCTGGAAGGGTGTGCCATTGGGTTGAATTTTCCGTACGACGTATTGGAGATCAGTGAGACAAGTCCAGGAAATCGGATTATTATGTTTGAAAACCAGCGTTGGAGTAGAAGCTCAGGATCCTGGGCGGTGTGCAGGTTCCCGTCGGTCGTACTTCATACCTAATGGAAAAGAAAAAAGGCGCTGGACCTTGACTTGCGTATGTGGACGTCCGACGGAAGAAATGTTTGCTGAAAGAAGCCCTTTCCTCTTTCCTCCTCGCGGCGAAGAACATGTGGGGCCGAGAGGTATCATTAATAGTTGCAAAGAGTTGATTGAGTACCGCGAACAGAGCATTTCCTGCTGGTGGCTTCGCTCGAACATCTGCTGAGTCTGTCGTTTCGAAGCGGATCTGAATATCGACCAGATTCATTGGCACTTGCCTCGAGGATCTATGAGAGAGCCTCCAAGCATCGCAAGCCCGCCAACGTGTTGTTCTGGTTTGTCTTGGTTTGATGCCGATGTTCATGAGACTCGGCCTTCATCGGTCGGGCATATATGCATCATCCCTCTTGATTGTTTGAGAACAATCAATACTTTACCCTCGTACTACCTTTTTCTATCATATTGTTGAACTTTATCATATTTTTTTGTAATGCCGAACGAGAGACAGGAAGGCAGCTCCCCTCGATCTTTAAATGGACTGTGGCGTCGCACACAACATCAGACCACGTTATTGCTGTTCTGCGGTGCACTCTTGGGCGAGTCTTGGAAGATTTGGAGGCGGCCGCGGAGGGTATCCGATTTGTGAAGGATAATATTAACCAAGATGCTGGGCCACACATATATGCAAGCAACATGAGGAGAAACGTAATGAGGAAAGCCCGATGAGCAACCAAAACTCGGTCCGAACCGGCGAACAGGTAAAGATAGAGAGATATGTATACAAAATATTTGTGTATGAATGCACCAATAGCTGATAAGGTTGGTGTAGTTGAGAGATGGTAGAGATGGAACGGCGACTGATAAGCCTAAAATATTTTAGTTTTACTTTGCCCATTCCCCAATCAGCGCTCGACTGGGCTATCCAACCCCTGAAGAACCACCCATCATTGCCGATATCTCATCAGCCAAGGAATCGTCCCCGAAGCTGTCGATCTCCACAAAGTATCCTTCCCTTCATCCACATTTCTCCGACCACCAAGACAAACTCGTAAAGAGCGATAATGATACAGACATGCTTTCCATCCACGAGCAAGCCAGCTCTCTCGGTCGTGCCTGCGATAAACGCATCAGTCCCCGGACACAATGACAGCATGAACAGAAAGAATTGTTTCCTCGGACCACTTCAGCAGTCTTTGTATCCCCCGCTACGTAAGAATCAGTACCTTACCTTCCGTATATGATGGACGGCAAGTGAAAGTCTAGACTAGGATCGCACTTGATACGTATCGCCCTCTTGAGTGTGGCATATGGCATATTCTCTTGCATCCTTTACCCGTCAATGACCACCCCGATAAGGTAGGGATCTTTTATGGTTGCTCGAACTCATGCTCTAGAAGCTTTTATAAATACTTTCGTGGTATCCCAGTTCGTTTGTGCCTCATTCCTTGACCTACAGTACCAGCAGCTTTGTCCAAAACCTGTGGACATTGATCGAGTATATTGTCTTATCATGAACGAAGACGCCGGGAAAGTCTTTTCCCACAATGTGGCTGAAGACAATGCATTGGAGACGATGGGTTATCGCCCTGGTATGTTTGGATTCCCATTGTCCTTCCTACTGCAGTGCATTGCAGATACCGAAAACCGATTCTATGGAATCCCTGGTCATGAGTAGAACGTCTACTGATACGTGCAGAACTCAAACGTTCTTTCGGTTTACTTGGAATGATTGGCTTCTCATTCTCTATTGTTACCAGGTATGTTGTGAATTTCCCAACACCGGTCCTGATCGGCAACAGAAAAACGTGGCAAGATGGGACTCTAACGGGATCCTGCAGCTGGAGTGCCCTCGGCGGAGTTCTTGTTACAGGTGTCAATGCTGGAGGACCACCGGTAGTGAGTAACCCTTCGTCTGAAAGCGTCAAATTCCCCTATCAGTCGATTATGAAGCATGAAGCTTCGAAATACGACATGAGCATCATGAATGTTCCACCACGTCCGAGACATCTCCTTGTCAAGCATGACGAGACTTGATCTGGTCCCGACATCGCTGACTTGGGTCACATCTAGATGATCTGGGGCTGGGTTGGCATCAGCTGCGTATCTCTTTGCGTAGTGTATTCGATGGCAGAAATGTGCTCAGAATATCCCGTGGCCGGTGGACAATACTCCTGGGTCTATATACTCTCGCCGAAAAGCATCCGAAGGCAATTCTCATATCTGACAGGATGGTTTATGATCATCGGTCAGTGGCACTGCAGACGATCTCATGACGGCAATTGCTAATGCTGTGCTGTACAGGGATACTTGCAATGGGAGCCACGAATAGCTTCATAGGAGCCAATTTCATACTCGGGCAGGCCAATCTCGTCAACCCAACTTACGAAATTCAGCGGTGGCACACTGTTCTTGTTGCCTACGCGATAACCCTGCTGGCCACGTTCATCAACCTTTGGGGTTCAAGGATCTTAGACAAAGTCTCCAAGGCAGCACTGATCTTCAACATCGTCTCATTTATTGTGACCATTGTAACCATCCTTGCATGCAACACCAACAAGCAATCAGCATCGTTTGTCTTTAAGGACTTCCAGAACTTTACTGGCTTTGGTACCGCGATGGCTGGGATCATTGGCATACTACAACCGGCTTTCGGCATGTGTTGTTGTAAGTATCACTATCCTTGAATCACCTTCCACCAACGGTCTAACGTTCGCTTCAGACGATGCACCATCGCACATGACAGAAGAGCTGAAGGACGCGAGCAAAGAGGCTCCTCGTGCCATGGTGCTATCCGTCTACATTGGCGCCATCACCGGTTTCATCTTCCTGATCGCTGTTTGCTTTTGCGTCGGAGATATTGACGAGGTTGCAAACACTGCTACCTTGGTACCACTCATCCAGATCTACTTCGACTCGACCAATAGCAACGTTGGGGCGTGTTTCCTTGCATCAATGATCGTCGTCATCAACGTTGGATCAGCCAATGCCCTGCTCGCGGAAGGCTCCCGATCTCTTTACGCCTTCGCACGAGACCGCGGTCTACCGTTCTCCTCTCAGATAAGCAAGGTGAGCTCGAAACACAAAGTGCCGGTCATTGCAATTCTCCTCGGCGCTATCGTTCAAATGGCGTTCAACAGTATCTATTTTGGAACTGTCACCGGGTTCAATACCGTTATTGCGA
This sequence comes from Clarireedia sp. CPB17, assembly GCA_002242865.1. Taxonomy (NCBI): domain Eukaryota; kingdom Fungi; phylum Ascomycota; class Leotiomycetes; order Helotiales; family Rutstroemiaceae; genus Clarireedia; species Clarireedia sp. CPB17. The sequence goes on along the minus strand of LLKJ01000946.1, from coordinate 5,143 downwards.
TTGCCACGGAAGGATTCTACCTTTCCTACGCTATGCCGCTTCTCGTTCGATTGATATCATATTTCAACGGCAGTCACCGGCAACTGACCGGACCCTGGGCAATGCAGCCCTTGGTTTCATTGCTGGTGAATGGCGTGGGACTCGCCTACCTTCTCTTCGCATGCATCACATTCAACTTCCCATCAGTGTCTCCCGTTACTAGCGAGAATATGAACTACACATCCGCCGCCATCGGAGTGATCATGTTTGTGGCAGCAGTTACATGGTTTACAACTGCCAGGAAACGATTCTCCGGTCCGGAGATCGAGGTGGTTGTTCATGGACTTGCGGAACCAGGAGCAAGGGTAGGGGGAGGTCTTGAGAGTACCAACTCCGACGAAACACGTGCGGGCAGCAGATCGGAAAAGAAACATGGATGAAAGGCAGGAAGAAGCGCATTTAACTCAAGCTGGAAAACTGTCTTCGTGACGATTGAATTGTGCAGCATGAAATGACGGATTATCTTTGATGTTAATGACACTTAATGTAGACCAAAATAGAAACTCATGAATAACGCCGCATTTGCGTGAAACAAAAGTGCGCGATCCACCGTGCGAATCTCCCATGTCCAGGGATTCCCGAAGTGGGATGTACTGTAGATAGATAGACAGATAGATAGAGAGATTAAATGGATCTCCCGAGGTATCATCCGAAGCGAAGGAAACGATCATATCTAGAGAGGGTGATTTCTTTGAAGTGGCTGGTAAAGATATATCTTCACCGACATCTCCGCTGCGACGCGAGAGTCAAGGGAGTCAGCCAGTCCATCATTCGGTCGGATGCGATACTTATGACCTAGTCACCACCTGCAAAAGTATGGTCAAGGGGCTGGCTGATGCTCTCTCTTCCTCTTTCCTCTCGCTCACACTCTCCTTACCCTTGCATACGTCACAAATGGTTAAATACGCTCTCCACCTACCCAATCGCCTCAACAAACAACCATCATGCGGTACCTTACCTCTTGTACAGCGCAGCGAAAAAGCATCAGGTGAAAGCGTAAGGGTAACCTTATGTGTAGCTCGAGCCGACCAGGTGTAGATATGTATGTACCAGCAGCATACAGCGTGCAATGCAAGGAATAAAATGCGAACTGTACTTTGTACATGAGCAGCGCATTAACCAGGGCATTCCGCGCGCCCATCCTTTAAGATTGGCTTTCAGCCGGGAAGCTGCCTTGATCCTATTCCCACATTAATTGCTTCTTTGCATCGCATGGAAAATTCCACCCCGCTGGATCACTCTGGGTAGGAAGTGAAAGTAGTATATGGTATGTCTGGTATGTATGTATGGTATGGGATGAAAAGGAGTGCTTCATCTGTGACTGCCATGCGGAAAGGTACATCATAGGTACATCATGTGTACATAGTACCTACATCGTACATCTGGAGTGGAGAAGAGGATCTGTCGTAGTCGCTCTCAAGGGTATGATTGAACGCAGGAGCAGGAACCAAGCCAAACCACAAATTCACGTGCCTTATGGAGAGGGCTGTTGCTGCAACAGCTTTTGTATGGCCACAAGACGTGCAACATGCAGAATGAAAATGGATATGGGCGAAGAGATAGGCAATGAGAAAAGGAATGGCAGTGGATGGGAACGCAGGGATCCATAAGAGATCACACATAATAATTCGGTGCAGCGGCTTTCATTCGACGAGATGGAGTCAGGCCTTAGAAGTTCAGATGTGCCTTGAAGCCTTTCCCGTTTGGATCGCAACCCTCCCTCTCCCTCATCATCCATCCACCCCATCCATCCCTCTTCTGCCCGACTTCTTCCATTCGCAGTGTTCAGGAGGTTGTCTTTCCCGCCATTCCAGGACCTGGATCACACCCAACGACCAACGACCACACTCCCACGCTCCCAACTGCCACCACACAGTTCACGGTTCACGGTTCACGGTTCACCACGACAAACCTTACACCCTCACAAGGTATTCTCTTTTCTCCATCATTTGATTCACCGACCATTCGTTCTTCTTTCTTTTCTTCACAAATAATCAAATCGACCACAACGACGAGGCAACTAACTACAGCACAACTACACGACTTTCATAAACAATTCGACTATTTTCCTTTCCAATAAACTTCGTCTATTTCGTCTTCCATTCTTCCATTCCCCGGCCGACAAATCTTGACCTCACTCCAAGTCGACTAGCTTGGCAGTATCGACCCATCAACCACACCAACTGGGACAACCATAAACAAATACATTCAATCATTCAATCACATTCGACGACCAAAGACCGCAACTTCGACCGACAACCACGACGACATTGCCAGCAGCATTAAAGCATTCTTTTTTCATATTACGACTTCAATTACCGCCTACTTTTAATCATTCTATTCCAAGTTTGCTTTTGAGGGGAGAGGGAAAAGGAGAATTTCACGACGCATTACGACTACCATACGAAAGATCAGCGAACTTCACTTCTGAACCCGCGACCGACTTGACCGTACTTTTTGGGGCGCCTCACTTTGAGAATTATTTTTTGCGACCAGTAACGACCTACGAGTACATCTCACAAACGCCATTCGACCATCCCTCTGTCATTGTTTACCATCAGCAACAACAACATTCAAAGTTGCGGGAACGGATGTTAGCGCGACGCAACACATCGGCTCTAAGACAGGACCAATTTTAAGAAAATCACCATCACAAAGTAACCGCAGATGTCGGAACCACCGTCTTCGCCTCCTTTGGATCCGGTAGATGCGATCGCATACTACAAACAGCAGTATGAGCAGCTGGAGTCGGAACTATCAGAATTTCAGACGAGTTCGCAAGAGCTGGAGGCAGAGTTAGAGAAGGATGTAGAGGCCGCAGAGCGAAGGGAACGATTATTACAGGAAAAGGTGGAATCTCTGGGATTTGAGGTGGACGAATGGAAGGTATGTTATCATGGTGGAGCTTTTGAATGAGGGGGATTATGGCTGACCGTGCATTTCTTCACAGACAAAATACAAGCAGTCGAAAAATGAAGCAAATGCTGCGCAAAACGCTTTGCAGAAAGAGATTACGGAACTACGAGATGCGAACCGAACGATGCAACTGCAGTTACGCGACATCGAAGTACAAAATGACGATATCGAGAGACAGGCGCGAAACACCTTCTCCTCTCTGGAAGATGTGGAGTCGAAATACAATATGTCTATTGAGCGAGGGGTCATGATGGAAGAGGAAATTAAGATCGGCGAAAAGGAAAGAGAGACACTGCGTATCGAAACGCAACGGTTGCGCGATGAGCTATCGGATCTCAAAGTTGAGGCGGACATCATGCAAGACAAATTACGAAAACGACAATATCCAACCATCTCGACCGATCTTACCGATCTTACCGCTCCTAACTCGCCTTCTTTCGAGGGCTCTCTGAGATCTGGGGCATCATCTCCACTCATCAGCACCCCGCCAGATACCAAGTCCGTTTCTACGAATGATACTATTTCGGAAACTCCCACTCCCCCGTCACCGCCGATGTCAGAGGCGTCATCTTCTGCGAGAGCTATTCTAAAGACACCCGTAAACATACCGAGGAGCAAGCTAAAGTTGCCGATCGCGAACTCAAGTGCAACACCGAAGCCTTCAGGCACTCGATATGCATCTGCGGCCATCCGAAGCTCGCAAGGAGCAACACCGAACGCCAACAACAGCAGCTCAAGAATGCGAAATACGACGCCAGCTGTCATACGCCAAACAAGACAAAAGGCCCCACCTACCCGCGGTCTACCAAACTCTACCTCACTCACACATATAAGAAGTCTAACGGCGCAGATGCAGAGGCTAGAGAAGAAGGTACAATCTGTGAGATCGAAACTGCCGGCACCTGTCACAACTCCACCACGTCCATCTCCTAGGACTTTATCTGCAATGGGTGGGTCTTACATGCCCTCCAGCGTCACAATGAGAAATCGGAAACGCACAACTGGGAGCACAGCAAGCGCAAGCACAGCATCATCTATGACTGGAGATGACTCATCGTCCAGTAAACATATCCCAAGAGTATCAACATCTGGAATCAGCCGACTTTCCTTTGGGGCGGTAGCAAATCGCGACGGAAACGACAGCCGGTCGAGCAGCCAAGCGAGCGGAAACACATTTGAGCGGCCTCCAAGTCGATCTGCAGCCACAAGACCCGGCGCACGAACCCCTATGGGCCATTATTCGCAATCCCAGATTGCCGACGCGCGACGAGCTCGCTCAAGTATGGGTGGAAGCTATGCAGATAGACACGGCGAGGGGCGCCACACCCATTCCCAAAGCGTATCGTACATCGGCCTCGACGAAAACAAAGCCTCCAAGTTCTCCACCCCGATCCGCAGAGGCACGCTCAGCGGCGACGGGTCTACGGGAATCCCTACTCCAACAGGTCTCCCACGACGGAAAAGCGGCGGCACGTCCTTATCTACTCCTCATGGTCTGCACAGGAGAACAAGCACAAGTCATGGATTCCGACCAGGCGAAGATCCGTCCGCGAGATCGGCTACTCGACCAAGGAGGTTGAGTGGTGTGGGAGAATGTTATTAATGCGTCGTCCGGTTCTGTTACAAATACTTTCTTCCTTTTTTTCAGCTTGTATACAGTAATTTGGGCTCGCTTGCTTGTTATGTCAGGGACAATACTTTTTTTGTGGCTTCCTTCCTCACCTTCCTACCTTGTGCGTGCTGAGAACTAGACTTTCAAGTACCTGCTTTCCAAGGTGTGTGTGTGTGCTGGTTGGTTCTCTTTTGGGGTTCGGCTTCGGGTGCTTGGCTTGCATAGGAACATGGAGTTTGTTTGCTGCTGTTGATACAAATCATTGTCATTGCGTTTTTGGCGGCATGGATGGATGGATGGTGTCGGTGTAGGCTAGGGGGATTGGGGAAATTTTACACAGTTGCAAATGCGATTCCTGTTGATTGATTGCGTGCTTGCTTGGTTGGGCTTGGGAGGTGGGGGTTTGGTATACCTGGTTGAAACTTACTTTACTTTACGCACGTATGCTTTTTTTATTTAGATTGGGTTTGCTCGCTCTTCACTTACTGATCCCATCATAGAGTGGTGGGGTGGGGGGTTTCACTTTCTTTGAGGGGTTTTTTCTTTTGTTTGGTTTGTTATTGTAGATACTGGGGC
>LLKJ01000944.1:0-16614 GCA_002242865.1 Clarireedia sp. CPB17 | reverse complement strand
CTAACCCCCCCCCAAAGTAGAAGCCTACCACACCGGCGCCGGCACCGCAGACCCCGTGTTCGTGGACCCCAAGACCTCGACCGGCTCGCGCATGTACTTCAACGGCAGCTCATTGCAATTCGACGTCTCGCCGTACGCATTCAGCATCAATGCGTTTCCGTCTGATACCAACTATGCGCGCTGGGAGCCGGTGACCATTTCCTCGGGGTATGGGTCGGGAGAGTTTGTCAATGAGGGGAGTGCGGGGTTCCAGGTCAACAATGAGGAGGCGGATGGGTGGATTGTCTGTGAGTGGTGGCATGGGGATAATGCGCCGCAGCTGTTTCAGATGATTAAGGGGTTCGATAATGGACCGACGAAGGGGCCGTATGATGTCCCGGAGAGTTGTGCGAGGGTGCTTTTGTTCCCGCAATGGATTTAGAGGGTTGGGGGGTGAGGAGGTAGTGGGAGAGTGAAGTGTAGTGGTTGGCAGGGATGAGGTCGGGTGAAGGTAGCAGGCAGGTGAAGGGAGAGAATAGGAGGTGCGAGGGGCAGGAGAATGAGGGTATAATTTGTTTTTTTGGGTTGTTGGTTATAGAGTAATGTTCCTAGGTGCACAGACTAATTGATGCGATGAAAATAGACGAGTGCATCTCACCTTTTGCTTGAACTGTTCAGTGCCATGCGAGAGTGAACGTCGCTGAATGTGATTGACTTGCAGTCGAGACACGGTGAGATATCGTCCATTCAGGAACACTCCAGCGGAGCCTTAGTTGAGGTAGCTTAAAGGATATGCAACATGTAACACTTGAAACAAGAAATCTTAAATAGGATGCAGAGCCTCTCCTTGACTAAACACAACCAGCAGCTTGCAACGAAGAAGTTGTCTTGGGAAAAAATACGTGGATAGGACAGTAAGTCTCTTTGAGACCATATCACAGCTCCAAGGTGCACACCATCAATGCTCAAGAGGATAGAAACGTCAGAAGAATAGATTTCATTATTAATCATTAAACAATTAGATACATGATAAATGCAATTAGTAAATGGTCAGCACATTTGTACTGTTGGAATAATCCACCTCGCACATCGTTCCATAATCACCTACAACCTCCGCTCTCTCGTTCAACCAGTTCTTGATATCTTCCTCTTTGCAACTGGTTCCTGGGCCTCCAATGCAAGATACGAGATCTTGAGGGCTGTTGTTCACAAGTACTCGGTAGTAAGTACCGGCGTCGTATCCAAAGCTGTTGCAGCTCATCTTCTCCACCGCGACGTTGGTAAGGAAGGGTAGGATTGCGCTGGATTTCCATGCGCGGCCGTAGTTAATGGTGTTCAATGGCATGGTGCCATTGATGTTGTTTGCGCCAGAGTATGCGGAGTTGTTGAAGAGACCCATGGCAACGAGGACGGTGGGAGGGAGCTCGCGATGGGTGAAAGAGATGTAAAGGTCTTGGTCGTCAGTGGCGTTGGAGTTGTTGTTTTGGGTAGTCATCAAAGTATTGAACGTAGCATTAACCCATGGGAATCCAATTGCGCCTGAAGCTTGATTACCATAACCCGTGTTGTAGAAATATTGAATGTCGTTAGTATATTCGAAACCGAGCCAATCTGTGGGGGAGAGGACAGAAAGGTCGCAGAATGGAGAGGAGCCACGGATGACTGTTTCGTAGCCGCAGAGGAGAGACATGGCGTAGACATCATCAGAGGTAAAGTTGAATGCAGGAGCCATGCTGTTGAAACGCGCGATGACAGGCTTGGTGTAGATTTCTTGGTATTTGCCAGATTGTTCGCTTCCGCCCGAAGAACTGTATGCGGGGCAACTGGAATATGGTGTTAAGGAGTTGGCGCCCTCCTTCTTGCCCTCGGGTATTTCGACAATGTCGATGTCTGAGGCGTCATCTGCGAGGCCATTGGAGAAAGACTTTGCGGTCTTCACTGTTCTCTCGGCAGTTGATGTCCAGATCTTGTTTGGTGTTCTCAGTCCCTGATATCTCTGTGCAATGTCCACACCTAATCCGGTAGCCTCCAGCTTCCCCGAGCGCGTCAACATCTCGATTTCTGGGTCTGAGATAGGTGCCTGCCATGATGAAAGGAACGAGAGATCGGGAATGGTCGACCAATTGACCGTTGTGTTCCCCAGCTTTTGTACGAATGGCTCGATATATTCCTCATAATCGAAGTCGTTCGCATAGATTGCCGCATGTCGAACGAGGTATGCAGCTCGCGTAACATTGCATCCTTGAGGAGGAGCTGGGTCTGTCTCTGGGTCTTGAGGGTCGAATGGAGGAGCGGTTCCAGCCAAATGCTCTAATGGATCAAAAGAGTAGGAGTTTGGGGCGTGGGAGAGAACATTGGTAGCCTGCAAGGCTAGAGAGAAGAGAACGGCAGAAGAACGCATTTTTCAGATGAACAGGACGGAAGAAGACAAGATGGATGGACTGAAGAAGGAAAAGCTTGACCTACCTGCCATTGCTTATATTGTTTTCGTACCTGAACGATTTGCAAGCGCATAGCGCACAGCGCGTCATTCTGATCCGGTGCCAGGTAATATGTGCTAGACCAAGGCACAGAAGAGGTACCGGTACCTTTTTGGATGTTATTGTGGGAACGGTGAGCTGCTAAACAGAAAGTTCCAAGGTCAATATTATGGTCCACCAGTCGAGATGGGGAATTGATGTCAGCCAAGACAAGCTAACAGCCAATGCTGGTGCACCGCCGTTCGTGTGCGCACGGCCACAGTGAGATTCAACGTGTGGCTGATGAATGATCGCCGTCTCCTCAATTTTATTTTCCGGTCAGCCCAGCGAGCATTTCAGATCCGAGAAACAGAACGATCTCCTGGAAGCCTGGAACAGCTACCAGAAGAGTGAAAGATGAGCGTCTTTGTATGTGGTATGCCCCAGAAGATTCCTATATACATGATATTCTCCGCAATATGCCTATGCTCAATATGGCGCGACGCCCACAATCACAGTCGCGCATTTTCTGCATCCAGCCACCTTTGAACCAAGTCTACTAACTGCCGAGCGGCGCTTGCATTACTTTCGCACGCTCCCCTTGACGGGAAAAGGGACTTGAAGAACCCGGGGCAGTTCAGAAGACCAGGGATCAGCCAGCAGGTGTATCTAGAAGTCCTCAACGTACTTGGAATGGCATCAACGTCGCCGATAGAATACTGTTGTGGTTGCTGATTTTCCCACCGCCACCTCTGGTACTCCTGATACATCAGGAGTATGGTTATGGAAAGTATGAGGAGGAAGGCGGACTGAACTGGCAGCTGCATCCAGGTAAGCACGGTTCGTGAGTATGGATGCTTCGCAGGGAAATGAGTTGGCGATCTTTCAAAAAGCGCTTGATGAACGGACTCCCTGCTGTGATGGCTGGCCACTGAGGCTCGCCGCGTACCTGAACGATCGGTGTCTGATAGAGGTGAATCAATCGGGTCAGCGCTCGTCAGTATCTCAAGGAAGATATCTTCGAGATATTGATGAGGTTGCAGCTCATAGTGAGTGCATCTCCCAGTTGGGTACTTCATGGCAGCAAGTGTGTCATCCCACGATGTCAACCTGTGCGCAATCAAGAGTTCTTCATCGCCCATCTCATCCCATCGTTCCTTGTATTCATCTATCGCCTCGCTTTGAGGGTAGACGCTACTGAATGATAGCCCGCTTGCGACCAGAAACCTTCCTACCCATCCTCGCCCTCCCAACAGTAGGACACCGGGTTCCTGAGCTGCTTCGAGAATGGTACTGAAGTATTGTTGTTGGTAGTCCGGCGTGAACTCCACCTCGTGCGTGACCAAGGAGAGGTCTATTACACGCAGCCATTCGAATACGCGATTAGCTTTCGCTGCGAAATGTGTCTTTCCTATTGCTGTAAAGCCCAAGATTATTTTTGCCCGCTGTATTCCTTCGAAAATAGGTTGGTGTCTTTCCTTCGTAGGACTGAGTGGTGTCATCCGTGCAGATGGCAGAGGCGATCTCGAGGACTCGATCAGTTCAGCTAATTCTTCTTCCATAATGGATGTATGCCTAGATACAAAGCATATTAATGATGTTCAAATGTCATCACTATATAGAATGGGGCCCAACACAAATCCGTAATGGAAACTAAAAACTTCTCTGTTTTCGGCCTCTCGTGCACCAATGCGATGGTTCCGACAGACGACAATAATCGATTGTTCGATCCTTTGTTGGAGGGCAAGGAAAACCCAATCATTTCGAAAGCGTTTTTAGTGCACAAATGGATTGTATTCTTATGGTCGTTTTCAACAACAGATTGCGGTTGAAGTGAAGTTGTGTACAATCTTCGCCCGGACGACGTTAACGGTATCGGGGCGGGCTTAGCATTCCTGACGATAACTATCCACGATTTCATTTTATCACTTTATTGCATATTCCGTGCTTTACCTGTACAGTATAAACCAAGCTCGATGCCGATTCATCTTCTTTTACACAAGGCTCGGTACAGCTGTTGTGCACTCGGTATCAGACCCGTGATTCTGCCTACTCGGCGATGACAGCTCATATCTTTCCTTCTGAATGTTACTTCTCAGCCAATAAAGTGTCCTTAGCTGTCTTCCACGGCCTGCTCCAGCATGCCTTTTTTTGCCGTGTCTTACCAATACTTTCATTGTCATGTGTTTTCGCGTCGTGGTCGCCCAATTGACGTGTATCTGCCTGCTGTTGCCTACGCGTGCAGGAAAGTGGAGTCGTTCGGTATCATAGTATCAGATTTCACGTACCGTGAGGTTGTAATATATAAAGTCCATATCTTCTTCCGGTATTCATCAAACAATTCCACATAAGAAATCATTCTATTACTATTTACTCATTCCTCATAACCATGTCTTCAACTCCCACAGAAGGTCAAGGCTCCTCCCAGGCCATCTCCGCTCCCCCCTCGCCCTCCAGCCCAAACCCCGACACCCAAACGACCGATCCCCCAACCTCCAAACCCGAGAAAGGTGCCCCCGGCCTCTCCCAAATCGCCACCAGAGCCGCAATCGAGCATCTCAAATCCGTCCTCCCAAACGCGAACTACTGCTGCGGAGGCAGCATCCCCATCAGCACCACGTCCCCTGTAACCATCCGTTATGACAATTCCTCCACATCGACTATCCACAAAATCCAATTCCCTTCTACCCCCTCCTCCAATAGCATCGACGAGCTCCTCGCCGCAAGCAAGCGAGCCACGTTCGGTGTCGATGGCAAAGATGTCCTCGACGAGACGTACCGCAAGGCGGCAGCGCTCGATACGGAGAAATTCAGTACGAATTTCCATCCGGCTGATCATGGCCTTTTGGATGCGCTGGGACAGGTTTTGTTGCCGGATTATGGATTGCGGGTTGATGGGAAGAGAAGAGAACTTTGGGGTGTTAAGGCGGAGTTGTATAAGTTGAATGTAAGTTGTGTGAGATGATGAGAATGAGGGAATTGTTAATGAGTTTGTGATATAGGTGTATTCTGGTCCGTCAGGAAAGTTTGAGAAGCATGTTGATACCCCGAGGGGTGCGTTGCAGTTTGGGAGTTTGGTAGTCTGTTTGCCGTATGAGCATGAAGGTCTGTGTCTCTATTTGTCTGTGTCGTCTGTTTTGTTTTACCGTTTCTATTCTCTTGCTTGCTTGAGATTGCCTAACTTCCTTCGTTCCTCCCCACAAACGTGCTGACCATCTCATACCTCATGCAGGCGGTGCGCTACTCGTGACCCACAGAGACCACACCAACACTTTTGACTGGTCATCTTCCTCCACTGCCGATCCCGAGACTTCAACATCTCCAGCACAGATCAAATGGGCCGCATTCTACAGCGATTGCTCCCATGAAGTCCAGCCCGTTGTCACCGGCCACCGCGTAACTCTCACTTACAACCTCTACGTCTCCCCTCACTCAGTTGGATCTCTGTTCACACTGCCCCCCTCCGTAGACGCTACATCGTATCCGCTTTCAGCTGGCGCAAGGGAGATGTTGAGCCAAAACGGGTTTATGCCTGAAGGAGGAACCCTCGGCTTCTACTGTACACACCAGTATGCGCACGCGACGTCGACGAAAGGGAAGGGTAGCAACCAATTTGGAGGCACTGCGGACTTCGAGGAGTTGATGCCGTATGCACTGAAAGGTGTGGATGCGATGCTTTTCCAGACATTTGCTAGCCTAGGTGTGAATGTAACTGTGAGGCCGATGATAGATCCTCGTCTTTTCGTGGACCATTACAGGTGGCATGACGAAGAAGGTGCCTTTAAGGGGGAGACTAGAGAACAGAAGCAGGCGAGAATACAGGAAATGGGACTTATTCCAAGAATAGGAAAAAAGTTTTGGGCATTGCAATTTTCGGAGGCGTGTTATGGAGAAGGCATTTGGCAACCGCACAAGGTAATGCCCTCTGCTTTGATCCCGTGCAGCATTCTTGTGATGCGAGGCTGACAGAGGCTAACATACTTATTCAGTTGATTGGATATATGTGGCCATACGAAGACATGCCGGGTGTAATATGGTTGAATAATAGGAAAGCTGCGGGATGGCAACCTGCTTGTGCTTACCCTGTATACGGCAACGAATCTAGCTGTGATTGGACGTATTCGTACGCAACAATCCTGATCGACATACCGCCTAGGAATGAGCGTCTCGTCGATATTCCGGAGTCTGGCTTCTTGGTCGACCCGAGCAAGTATGAAAGAAACTTTGAAGCAGAGCCAAACAAGTTCGAGGACGACTCTGATTGATCTGGGAGTTTGTCCGACTGAAGGATCAGCGAGTATGCAAGGAGTGGACGAGATTGTTATGTTTACAGCTATGCGTCGGGAGCAAGTGCTTTCGAGCCTTGCTTCTCGGCAACTTCAACCGATTATAAATTAAGTCTTCGAAGGATACTTTGTTGTCAAGGTTGCATAAAGATGGCTTCCGGCCTCCAGATGGTTCTTGTCATTGGGTGAAATAGGGCCGCTTCTCATAGTGATTTCTAGTTAGCACAGATCAGGCGCCGTGTCTCTCTGCAAACAACACTTGTTGCAATGATATATCTTCACTTGATCTGGTGGTTCCAAAATCGCTTCATTAGCACTAAAATACTTAAATTATATCCCTCGATTTCTGCTCCTACGCCATTGCAATGCAACGCTGTCCATAACGCCTGTCCGAATCCATCTTGGATCAAAACCTACAAAAGTTAGATTGTCGCCTTGAATGGCATGAAGAGAAGTCTTACCTTATTTCATACGACCCAGCCCTGGTCATGTATCTTACCCATTTTACACTCGAGTAGTTACTCTTCTCGAAAACCTTTAGATATCTAACCAACAATCCTGAACTTGTGAACATCAACAGACTGAAGTTCAGACTCAGAGGCGGTCTTGACCAAGCCTTCTGATTTGTCATACTCGTCAAGGTAGCTTCGGCACTCAACACGAATTCATTCTGTCCGGTAAACCTTGGAATCTTCCATATTATAACGTTCTCTTCGGGCACGTATTTCGCTTTGCCTTGCGTACATCGATCGGTGATTCGCGCAGTATTGAGAGGTGTAGGAATCTTAACAACCACGTTTGTGGCAAATAGCTTGCTGCCGTAGTTGGCACGGATCGCAATGCTGTATTCAACCTTGGTTTTCCCAACTTCGTTCACAATTGCGTGGATCTTAAATGGCAGGTTGACATTTTCGGTGGCTCGGTAGCGCATAAGCTCGAATTCGCCATCGGGAGGAATGAAGGAGATGATTCTGTCGGTATCGAATTTCCCAAGCTTGACACATTGGTGGAATTGACAGTCCTCCAAGGTTACACTCCCCGCTGCTGCCTTTGTAGCTTTTGTGCCCATTCGGTTTCCGGACGGGAGAGAGGAAAGACTGTCACCGTCTAGTAATAGTCTGTCGTTTAGTCCAAACTTGCATTCCGGTGTGCCAGATAGATACGCTCTCATAACGATCTGCCCGTTGACATCTGCCCGTAGAACCGTTCCAGTAGCGGACATTAGAAGATTGACGTCTTCAATGACATCTACAAATGCCTCATTCTTCCGGTATTTGACGTCTGCTTTTCTCCATGATAGCGCACCCGTAGCCTGCATTGTGATCTTTGCCGAATCCTCCATTGTCCGCTCCGACTTAACTCCCTCTGTTGTAATGTACATCTTCAGCGTATCTGTCTCTGTGTTCTGAGGGTAGCCAAAGTCAAGGATTTCTATTTTGCGGAGCCATTAGCGACCATTGAGAACTGGAATTCCGTTCCACTCACCGTCCAAAAGCTCATACACCAGTACGAAATTATTCTTAACCGCCTCTTCGTCGAACTTCCCAAAGTAGCCCTTCCCCAGCGCAGTCAACCGGTAGAGAAACTCGAATACAAGCGCAGCATTCGCATTGCTTTTCGTAATCGCGACCAAGTATATATTCTCGTGTTTGACATGACTGAAGGTGGTGCTTCCTAATGTGAGGATTGGGGAGCGGACTTGTGCATTGGAGATGACCTGAATGCGGAACACATCAGCAAGTCGCGGTCGGCAGTCGTTGCGGAATGCGCGAAATATCAGGTTCTCGCCCTTCTGATTGAATATCAAAATACCAGACAACATCTTGACGGCTTGTCGATGAGCAAGATATTAATGTTGATGTTCGAGGGTCGTGGGGAGCGATAGCTGGGGAGTAATGTAGTTTCGCATTACCGAGCGCTCCTAAGGGATACTTTCAGGGGTCTAATGGCTCTAATTATCCCGAGAATCACTGCGATTTAAGAAAACCTTATCTGATTATCTACTTTGTTTCAACTGCAAACATGTAGAAAGCCTTTTATAATTGGAAATGCTTAAAGGGGTATCCCGGGGGGGCTGGAAGATCTTATAGTTAGGGACGTAGCACGAAGAAAAAGGTATCTCAGACATCAAGTCATCACAATCTATAAAGTCTATACTGTCCACATATGGGTAATTGCTAGCTGTACAGAAATGAGGTATTGACGAGAAACCATGAAAACCCAATGCACGAAACACTCCATGTAAGGACATCGTCATTCCTCCATCTATTAACAATCGTCGCCTAGATCATGTCTAGTCTCATGAACTCAGCGTGTAATGTCTTTCCAAGCAAAGCCGGACTCCTCTCTACAATGACACCGGCAGCCTCAAGAGCAGAGATCTTGGAATCAGCGCCACCCTTTCCGCCACTGACAATAGCACCTAATATTCGTTAGTGTATGTGACATTATGATCGCCTGCCAAAGTGTACTAACCAGCATGACCCATTCTTCTGCCCGGAGGCGCAGAAATACCAGCAATGAAACTGACAACGGGCTTCTTAGCAGTGTTGTACTCTTTCAAGAATTCAGCAGCATCTTCCTCAGCGGATCCTCCGATCTCTCCGATCATGATGATTCCATCAGTCTCCTCATCCTCCAAGAAGACCTTCAAGCAATCGATGAAGTTAGTTCCGGAGAATGGATCACCACCAATACCAACGACAAGAGATTGTCCCAATCCAGCTTGCGTAGTTTGGTTCACCGCCTCATAGGTAAGAGTTCCCGAACGAGAAACAATACCAATACGTCCACGCTTGTGGATAAATCCTGGCATAATACCAATCTTGCATTGCCCTGGTGCAATAAGTCCTGGGCAGTTCGGTCCAACCAAACGTGTCTTTCCTTGTGTCTTCAAGATGTCGGTAATGCGAACCATATCTGGAGGGGCATTAGTCTTATTTCCCCTTGGACAAGCTCAAGTGAACGCACCATGTTGTGGGATACCCTCGGTGATACTTCTTAATATCAGTATGCTTCCTTTCACATGCAAATCGCGACACTCACCATACGACCAAGGGAATCTCAGCAGCGATGGCTTCTTCAATACCAGCTGCAGCAAGCGGGGGCCTGCCATATAGATCAGCACTTCGTCCATTCTTCCGTCGCAGGAGTCCCAGATATTCCGGCGCCTTACGGTACGAAGATCGCAGAAGCTGTGGCACCTGCCTCCTTCACGGCATCCGAGACAGTCGCGAAAACTGGCAAATCGAGATGAGTTTGTCCGGCCTTCTTTGGGTTGGTACCTCCGACCACATTCGTTCCTATACATCTATCAGAACCGATCTAGCTTTTATTATGGTTCCCGCGCGGTACGTACCGTATTCGATGGCTTGTTGAGCATGGAAACTAACAGGAAAATTAGCACGATCGCAGAAGTTGCCAGAATACACTCTCTTCACTTACGTTCCCTGCTTTCCAGTGAAGCCTTGGTAGATTACTTTGGTGTCTTTAGTGATACGAAGGTTTTCTGCGGTTGAAGCGTAGGCGGAGGTTGCGGTGGAATAGCCTTGTCTTCGCATAGCAGCCTGCAGAGCAGGTCTGGCGCATCTTGTGAGGGCCTGCATCTTGTCTATGGACAATTGAGGTCGAATGTAAGGGCAAGGGAGTGGTGAAAGTAAATATCTTGTTATTTTCACCTCTATCAGTATCAAGCTTCTTCCGAACGGCCAGTCGCTTGTGGGAGATCCGACATTATCGGTGCCACGGAGCTTGCCGACGCTGGTTAGATTTTATTTTGCACACAGAACCCCGCCATTTTCTGGTGTTCAGCGCATAGTACCGGTACATACAATATCACCAAGACAATCGCAAAACACTTCACCACGGAAGTTTTCAGACAAACACAGATCTTGTGCAAAATTAAAAACAAATACGATTCGGTCGACGGAGGAAGCTTGTATATAAGAAAGCAGCCATGGCGACCATGGTCGATACAATGACACTGGCTGATAGGCAACGAAAGCCCAAAGATCCAAATCTGCCTCCCGAGAACGAGAGATACTTGAGGGCATGCTCAGATATAGCTAGCGCGTTAGTCCAAGAGCATGAATCTCAGCAGGATCCCAAGGCTCCGAAGAAGGATATCAATTTGAACAGTCTAAGGGCGAAAATGTCCAAGAGACACAGGCTGAGCAATATCCCGCCACTGACTGCTATTATCGCTGCAATTCCCGAACACTACAAGAAATACATTCTCCCAAAGTTGATCGCAAAACCAATTAGTATGGCCTTTCAAACACAAATATAGGATCGCAGGAACTAACATCGGACAGGGAGTGCTTCTGGTATTGCCGTTGTTGCAGTTATGTGCAAACCACATCGATGTCCACACATCGCATATACGGGCAACATTTGTGTATATTGCCCTGGTGGTCCCGACTCTGATTTCGAGTACTCTACACAATCATACACCGGGTATGAACCGACGTCGATGCGAGCTATCCGAGCGCGGTACGATCCTTTTGAGCAGGCAAGAGGACGGGTGGATCAGATCAAGTCTCTAGGCCACAGTGTAGACAAGGTTGAATATATTATTATGGGTGGTACCTTTATGTCACTCTCCGAAAGCTATCGGGACGGATTCATATCTCAACTACACAATGCGCTTAGTGGATACCAGGGTAACAACGTCGACGAAGCGGTCCAGGCTGGAGAAATGAGTAATATCAAGTGTGTGGGTATCACAATTGAAACTCGACCGGATTATTGCTTACAACCACATCTGTCCGCAATGTTGAGATATGGTTGCACGCGTCTAGAAATTGGTGTACAATCTTTATATGAGGATGTTGCCCGAGACACCAACAGAGGTCACACTGTAGCTTCGGTCGCAGAAACATTCTGCTTGGCGAAGGATGCCGGTTTCAAAGTTGTCAGCCATATGATGCCCGATCTTCCAAACGTGGGAATGGAGCGGGATTTGGACCAATTCAGGGAATATTTTGAAAATCCTGCTTTCCGAACCGACGGATTAAAGATTTACCCTACTCTCGTTATCCGTGGGACTGGTCTTTATGAGCTTTGGAGAACTGGCAGATATAAGAACTACACTCCTAATGCTCTGATAGATATTGTAGCACGGATTTTGGCTCTCGTACCGCCGTGGACTCGTATTTACCGGGTTCAAAGAGATATCCCTATGCCTCTGGTGACATCTGGCGTCGAGAACGGTAATCTCAGAGAGCTTGCGCTGAGCAGAATGAAGGATTTCGGAACCACCTGTCGAGACGTTCGCACACGTGAGGTTGGTATCAATGAAGTCAAGAACAAAATTCGTCCTTCCCAGGTTGAACTTGTTCGCCGAGATTATACTGCAAATGCAGGATGGGAAACCTTCTTAGCGTACGAAGATCCTAAGCAGGACATTCTTATTGGCTTGCTTCGGCTGCGAAAATGCTCCTCCACTCATACATTCAGACCCGAACTTGTCGGACAACCTACAAGTTTAGTTCGTGAGCTTCATGTGTATGGCTCAGCCGTACCTGTACATGCTCGTGATCCAAGGAAGTTCCAACATCAAGGTTACGGTACTTTATTAATGGAGGAAGCCGAGCGCATCGCTAGATACGAGCACGGAAGCACGAAGATCAGTGTCATCAGCGGTGTCGGAACAAGAGACTATTACCGAAGACTAGGCTACTGGCTAGACGGTCCTTACATGAGCAAGATGCTCCCGCCCAAGGATGATGATGATAGCGATGATGACTTCTGATGGACCAGTCGCCGAGATAGAGAGATGGCTCACCGTAGGATTAGTTTATCCTCAAGGCTGAACTTACGGGGTAGCGGAAATAGAGCTTATGTGATAGGTTGGCCGCCATGTCACCTGTAGTCCACGACGGCGGCATGGTGGCCTCAACGGTCTTCTCAATGATTGCCCCGCAGGACGGATGGTCACTACCCGAGCCTCAGCTTCTTCGCCATCATCCCACATCAAGACTTTCCAGACCCTGGCCGCTGGTCATAGTCGCAAGCTCATGGCCTCGTCGCTTGACACTTCTACCAGCTTGGCATGCCAAAATAGCACTTCTGATGTCAATCTATCCGCTGGGTATATTGGGATGGGTTTTGACACAGTATTTACACCTCGATTACAGGTCTGTTATTGTACCTGACATAGCAACCATTTTAGGATGTCTCAAGCAGTGAATTCCGGTGATATCTTCGAATATGGCCATTCGGAGTTCCGTATGTCTGTCATTAGAATGAGCATTCATTTTAACCAGAGCGCTTGGCAGGTTGGAATGAGAACCAACAGTAGTGTATCCTCTGCATATGCAACGTATTTTGCACACTGCGCCATAGCCTAAGCATACCCCTCGCCAAGGCCAATAAGACATAACAATCACATACAGCTGTCGCCGTTCCATCTCAAATACTTGGCTTTTAGTGAATGTGAAATTCCCATGGATCACTAAGTTAGATGTCTGTTGGTTTATTATCACATATTGAAGCACATTCACGATAAAAACTTGTACAAAACGGTGTCGCACACGCAAGATGAGTTATTTTAGGACCGACAGATGCATGTTAACCTGCCAATAACATGACTTTCGCTAAATTTACACTTGGTGTTATTCGCGTTGTGTTTGCTGGCGATTGACAAGTATCTATCTAGGATTCAGGATGTGTATCTCCAACGCTTGGTTCTGGGAAGTACTGAGACATATCGAATGGTTCATTCGAGTTCCCGAATAGTCAGCTTCGTAAGACTTTCGATGACAATTCTACAGACCTAATTCGGGCCCAAGTCATCATGCTATCTCTCCACAGCTTGTCAGCCTCGCTGGGTTCACTCGGTATGTACTTGTCAGCCAATTGAATTGTTTCCATATACTTTATCCTGGTTAGGCTATATGTCCTTCAAGAAACATTGCAACGTGGTGGCTATGCTGCGGGAAACAAAGTTTCCGAACATCTGCGTCGCCTATTCGGCAATGTCATCCAATGATAAAGATAATCATTGGCTTGTGTAGTACCACACTAGGCACTAACAGACGCGATAGATCTATTTGGAGATTCTACGCCCCAAAAATCTCTCATACGATTGGACCGCAACTTCGTGCTGACCTACACGCAGCCTGCTTTGTTTTTCTGCAGGGCTGGAGCTAATCAGCACGATGTAGGAGATGACCAAACCCAAAATACACCTCTGAGGCGAGGTGGAATATCTGCTTCCGGACATTGTGAAGTGGTCGCAGTCGATCATCCGAAGTATATAATGAACCTTTCGAGGCGTTAGTATTTCCTCATTCTGCTCTATCATACCATCATCACAAAGCCTTACTCATATCTTCACGAATTTCCTTTGTTATTTAAGGGTTTCTTTTCTCTTGTTTTCGTTTCCTTACTTTCCTCTTTCCTACATCCATCCATCTTTCTCATTTCTGTCTGCATCTTTTGTTTATAGTTTCTTAATCTTGCATTTTCGCATTTTGCATTTCACATTTCACATTTCATAATGCATTACTCAAACGTCCTCGCCGGCATTTCATGCCTCTCAACCCTCGCTGCTGCTGCACCATTCACAGTTAACACCGACTATGTCGCCTTAGCAACCGCTACGAACACTGAAGCATTAGGGGCAATCCAGACCGCAGCTCATGGTTCTCTGTCCAATATCACACCGCCAAAGTTTCTGAATGGCGGCAAGGTCACACTTCCCGTTTTCCAAGGTGTCGCCTTCAATGAGAACTCCGAGGTCGCCTTCTTTGAAGAGTTACTGTTCAACATCTCCACCAATGTCCCTGGGTTCAAATTCGATACTGCCCAGCTTCGGAACGAGGCTCTACTTAACATCAATGCCATCTCAGCCCAAGAGAAACTCCACCAAATCAACGCGAACAAAGCCGTCGCCCGCTTCACCAATGACACTTCCGCCATCATTCTACCATGCAAGTATAACTTCCCCGTCAATAGTTTCGACGGCGCTTTGAAGGAAGCGAGCTTGTTCACAAGTCTCGTAATGGCCACTCTCCAGCAAGCAATTGTCGCTCTCGGTACCAACGGCGACGGCAACCTCGCTCGTGGAGTCGCAGCATCCCTTGGTCAAGAAGGTCAACAAGACGGCTTCTTCCGCGCCAAACAAGGCTTGATCGCCCCCGAAGGTCCCTTCATCACCTCCTCCACTCCCGACTACCTCATCAACTTCCTCCTCCAGAACTACATCGTCACTGGGTCCTGTCCCAACCTAAACACCATTCCTTTCAACCAATGGCAGCCACTTACATTCACCGGGGCTAGCAGAGAATGGTCCAAACTCGACCAGCTCTCATTCAAGTTCAGCTTAAACTCGACCCAATCCGCCAAGGACTTCGGAACTAACTTCGGAGATCTCTCTTTGGTCTATGTCAACCAACAAAACACACCTATCCAGAAGCCATTGAAGAATGTGGCTGTCAGTGCAGATGGCAAGACGGTCAGCTTCAATGTGGACTTCCCTCACGACGGCGCGGCTACCAACGAGGGATTGGTCTTGATTTCTGTGGCTTCTACCAAAGGCGCGCAGTTGGTCAACGTGGTGGATGCCGCAAAGGCTACTCTTTTCGGACCGTTTGTTATCGAAGTCTTCACAGAGACAAAAGTGCAGGATTCATACTAAGTAGCTTAAGAGGGGATTAGATTGCTTGTTTGTTTGTTTGCATTTGCATGGCAGGGGTGTTTTGGGATGGGAAATTCATCTGTTTGATACCTTCGGGTTGGGGTTTTGTGTTTGGGTTCTTTTTTGAATATTGCATAGCGTGGTTCATAGCGAAGAAATTGTCCTCACGGACTTTTATGATTACATTTCTATTTTACCATCTTTTAGATTAGCTACAGCTTTCCGAAGCTCAATCAATTGGTTTTGCTTCTCAAACTTTTGATCTTTAATATGTGCAAGTCTTGTGTAGAAAAGTTCACTGGCAGCGATATCCGTGTCTGGGAAAACAACAACAGTGTTAGGTTTACTCCCCTCCTCTACTCGGCTCTTCTTCAGCTGGAGGTCTATGAATAACTTCATCTGACGTATAATTGCTTAGCCCCTCTGAATCCTTTTATCCAAATCTTTCGCCGGCGATGAAGCCGCAGTGACTATATTTATCTAGCTCGCTACGTACTAAACTGCGACTCCTATTCGAAGTAAGCGACTTGCAAGCTGGCTGATTCACTCTGCTGGGTAACTAGCAGTACCACGGAAGAACTGGAACGCAATCAACGTGTTCATCCAAACCTACATAGCCCCAGAAAAGTACTCAAAAAGAACACGTCAATCCTACAGTCAAATGACTATGGAGGGTGTTAGTCGAGTATCACACAGTCGAGATACACTTGACGGCTCGACTGTGTGATTGACTCGCCTTGTTCGAATCAGAAAGAAACTTGATTCGAACATACAAAAGCAGAGAGAAAAAAAGTCCCCGTCATCCAGTAAATAAACTCCGAATAACTAACAAACATAGCAGCGGTAGGTTGCATCGCAACAACGACAGCCAGACAGCGAAAATTAACAAGCGAAACATAAAAACATCCAAGCCATCGAATCGTGGATGCCAAAAGTATTATCCACAGAGACTTTTTCAATGCTTACTGCTACGCAATGCATGCATAGAAACAATCCCGTACTCATCAAGAAGTACACCCGCAGCAGGAAACTTCCTATCGCAGACCCCCTCCCTCCTTATCACCCACCACATCTCGCATTCGCAAACAACTACCCACCGCATAGCCACCTCAACCCCTATCATCTATCACCTATCACCTACCCCCCCAAAATCCTCTCTCCTATCAAAAACCTTCCTTAACCTATCCCCCTCAACCCCTCACAAAAACACCCCCCAAATCACGTGCCCCTCACGTTATCCTCCCACCTC